>JAQGAP010000136.1:0-62573 GCA_034697805.1 Orchesella bifasciata
TGCATTTCATTGTTGTGGACAATTTAGTGTACATTCCATGGAAAGCACATGTTTACAATGTGCAATATATTTAACAGCACACGGGAACCAAAATATCTTGATGGTAACTTTAGTGACCTTTACGGGTGATGTCCTCGTTTCATATGTTAAATAAAATGCACATTCCATGGGAATGAATTTTTCATTATGTACACTTAAGTGCACTTTCCATGTGAACCAAATGCTACAACCGTTAAATTAAATGCACGGCCCAGGCTAACGAGTTAAAACGCTTGCTGAGACTCCTGGTTCGTGCATGCGATACATAAATGTGTATATTGCATAATGGTATATAGTCATACGTTGAGGATAATAATGTGCACACTTTTGTGTATTAAGATTGAGGCTCTTGGAATACAGAATGTAGCACTTTTATATGCGGAGTAGTGAACTTGTTCTTTAAGGGAAGCGGATTTTGAACGGAATTTGTGTCTCAGTGAGCAGAACGAGATATTTACGGCTGACATCTCGTATCACCGGCAAGCCCATGTTTTTTTTGCCCTGTTTTCTTTTATGTTTCGGGAGATACAAGGTTGGAAACTTGTTCACCGTGTGGCTCACTCTCCAAAGAAAAAGGAGCAGCAGAGCAAGATGATGATAATAGTTGGAGTTGGAGCTCTGTATTTCCCGCAAAGATTTAGTAGAATTTGGAGCTTATCTGGGAAGCCGTCCGGCATCTTTGAAATATATGTACTGGCACACGGGAAAGGAAGGTTTGAAAGTGACAACTATTTATTGACCTTTGGCAAGCCATGCCCTCGAAAATAAAATGATTTGGAGAAAGCTCAGGAAGAAATGAAAGCGTTTTATACATTGTCTTTTGTTATATATCGCCCTTTTCATGGAGGTGGTTTGCCCTATAATGCTTTTGTATGCATTGTGGATCTAATTTTATCATACGGTTCTCGTTACTGGCTTTAATGTCAACACTCTAAAGAGTTGTGTCAATATATATTTGCGTAGATAGATGAGCTACTCTCTCCGATGACCATTTTGAATGCTTTTTTCGGAACGGTTGACATTTCAATTCCGCTCTTTCTAACTTGTAGTAAAGGTAAAAAGGTATATGCAAAATACGAAACCAAAGCACAGCAATGCATGGGGGTTTGTGTTTTGAGTGCATTGAAGAATCTCCCTACAGCCTACAGACTTGTCCCAGTCAGTATAATAAAACTTGCTGGCTGTCGTTGTCACTCTATATATCGTTTTGCATATTATGCATTTTTTTTCTTCTGCCGAGAAAGTTTGTTACGCAAGCATCACAAATTCAGAGCAAGGAAAATAAATTTTATTCGCCAGAAAAGCATTTTCTTGAGAAGTGTCACTGCGGGCCTGCTCGAAAAAAGTATGTTGCATTCTAGCCGCTATATACACTCTGCTTGTACTTTCTCAAGAAGCAGAGAGACCGATTCAACCACCACTTGAGTCGTAAGTAGACTGACAATCGAGATTTTTTCCCTTTCTTAGAATAACAGTTAGTCGTAAGCATTTTCAATTATAAATTTTAGCTGACTTGCAACTTCAAACTGACAGTCCATCAACTGCAAATTGAGACAATTTTGTTTGCTTATTTAATTAAACCTGAATGAATGCGATGCATTTACATGAATAGCAATCGCGTTATATATACGTCGATTTTCCCTAAGAACCTTTTGCTATAATTTTCATACCTGTGCCCACTACTAATAGTTATAAAAGAATGTCAAATGTCAGGCTAATCTGGAGACATCTCGAAAGTGAGTTTAGACGTCCTATGTACAAAACCAACTAGGCAATATTGGAATAATGGGACAGGGAAAGTTGGATAATTTGATTTCTCAGCTACTGCATCTGGGCTAACTAGATTAATGCAGTGAAATGGCTTCTTTCAACGATTTAGTGGAAGGACAAGCGTTCTTCTAATTCTTTCTTTTGACATGGCTTGGGTGGGTGTCCATATAATGTAGACGGGTGTATATATATATGGGCAAAAGCAAACATTCAACGTAATTGGATAGCCTTATTATGGCTTATTGGCAGCCGTCTTCTTAATTGATAAGTTTTAGTCATTCATTAAAAGTCCAAATAGATTTATACACTGGATGTTTACGTTTTCTAATGTTGAACCAATGTTCTCCGCGTAGCTGGCTGACTCATTTTTCGAAATGTGAGATTACAATATTTTTTTTCAGAGCGAGTCAAACCGAAAAAATAATCACCACACAAACTGCCTGGTACTTATGGCAAAGTGGTAAAAATGGTGTTTCATTCGGCGTAGTCACTTAATCATGTTCCCAAAAACATTTTAAAACACACGTCTAGTTGCGTAATTTTTCCCAGAGTTATTGTCCAGGAAAAAAATCGATGAATCACATAATATTACTACGTTGTAACAACTTGCGATGCTGAAACTCCAACATTGTAAATTATTCCTTTATGCGACTACAAATGGTAGACTTTTCAATTTCATTTCATATCATACTTTCTTTCTTCTGTGATTCCAGAAAATGATTCTAACAAGTGGAGTTTGTCATGCAATATAGTAATTATGAGAATGGGGAGAGAGAAAATAAAAAGCAAAAAGTTTGAAATCATGGTACATATTAAAAACACAAAAAAGGGGAAAAACCAACGCATGGCTACCCCTGAGGGGAAATGCTTGATATTATGGCATGATGTATGAATGTTATGTGTCGAATCATAATCGATATTAGAGCCACAGCCACCTCAATTCCTTTTTACTTTTTCTTATTACGCCTGACTACAGAATTGCTCCGACCATCCGTGATATTACGTTGTATTATTCTCTCCCATCCAAGAGAAGCGGAGCGCTTCCACCACCACACCGTTTGAAAAAGTTGTCGTTATTGCTTACACTCCTCAAATTAAAATGGGAGACTTGTGAAACTTGTTGCACAAAGTGAGTTAACAACAATGCTTTGATGGTGCAGCTCATAAAATCTTGTTCACAATGAGTTGATTGGAATACCTTGCAATAATTAGATTTTCACTCTTCTCGTTTTGTCTCAGTCGAAAGAGGAAGCGGTGGTGAACTGCTTACGGGAAATTCCGTTATTATCATCATCGTTCCTCTCCTTTCACTTTGGGAGCGGCACCACCTTTCTCAAAGACTTTTTCAAGATGTGCATGGCCGTAAACGTGTGAAGGAAGGTAGCTGACTGATATGATTACAACAGTGAATTCTCCTAAGTAGCCAAAACCACGGTTTGGTAAAGTGCAAGTGAATGAGAGGAAGGCTTCAAGGCTTTTATACTTAGTAAAATAAAAAGTAGATTGGAATTAGAGAGGAAAATGCCAGATGTTGTGTATAGAGCCGTGTAGTCTGCTGCTAGAACAAACTATATAAATGTATGCAGACATCCCGACATTGTACTTAACTTGAATAGCTGCGGCTATATGTATAATACACATGTATTTATTTTCCCATCATCATCACCAGACAGTAGACAAATCCCCACCAGAGGCAACTACTGCTAAGTCTCATCATCGAGGAACTTTAATCAGTCTGAAGACTCACACCCTGTATGACTATAGTACGCTTCATGGTGTTATGTTAGCAGCAGCAGCACTCCCTCCACAATAGCAAGGGACCATTTGGAGGATAAAGTGCGCTGGAGCCTTAACTCCCTTCCATAAAGCCACAAAATCGGAGTATTTACTAAAGAATATAACCATTGGCAATTTCCTCTAAATGCTCATGAAAGTTCTTGTCACTTCACACTTGTTTCGGCTAAGCGTCTTACGAGAGCTATCCTCCGTGAATACCTTTCTCTTTTGTTATATTTTCTCTAGTACTAAATGGATTACAAGAAAAAAAGGAGCAAAAATACCCTGTGCGCTTTCTCTTAATGCACTTCTTTCTCCTCCAAAAAATCCAGTTATTAAAAGAGTAAATCAGACAAAAGTACATTTTCACCGTTGCTATTTTCATACGGGTCTTGCGCATTCTTAGTTTATTGAATTACACAAAATTACGTAGATTTAATTCCATTACTGAGCATGTTTTTTTGCATTATTATTACATGTATTTTCAATGAGAAGGAGAGCCTTTGACAGGGTTTTAGCAAAACGAAACCGGTTGGATCCGGAGTTACTTAGGGTGAAAGCTTGTGTAAAGTATATTTATTGTGCGTATTTGCATTGTGGTTCTCATATTTGTTAACTTCCATAATCTACTTGTAACTTGTAATGTTAATTGAATTCTCGGTTGCTTGAGTATGTCGTGCTCATGTAGCTTCGAAGTGGAAATGAGACAGACCAAATCACGGAAAACGATGGTTGGTTATTATGCCTGATGCACATAAATCCGTTTCCTTTTCACAGTTGAAACATGAATCACTCATGAATGCGTAGCAAATATTTACAAAATCTTTATTTGCCGAGCTTTTCCACATAATATGTACTTATACACACACATGTCTGGAAGTGAGCTGAAATGTTGTGAACGTGCTTAAGCTACAGGTTGTAGCATAACAGTATTATGAACAAGTTTTCAATTTATTCAAAAGCCTCCTGAATAACTGACAGTAACAAGCTGACAGCGCTGCAGAATGAAAAACATTCTCAGCGTTTATTATTAAGTGGATCGTTTCATTTTCGTTTTTTACTCAAATGAGTGCCTTATAATCAGACTACGACGTACAACAAGTTATCGCCAGGAACATGATGGATTAGTAGTTTTTAAGCCAAACCCATTTAGCTATAGCCTTGTTCTACTGTATTGTAAAACAGCGATAATTCCAACGCTCTATGCTGCTATACCTCATGTGGTGAGAGTGAAAAGTCGCAGAGAGTTCTCAAATACGTCCCAATGAGTTAGGGATTGCAAAATATATTTTTTATTCATATTCATAAAATGGCTAGAGACAGCTAGACGAACATGCCGTATACAACAAGTAGTACCCACTGTGCACACAGGTAGACAACTCTTCAACAACAAAAATCTCCACCACAAGATATTCCTACAAGTAGTCGAAGCATGAATGCATGCATGCATGGGAGCACTACTGCTGTGTGGTTGATTGTGAAGTTATTTACATAGTAAATGGTGAATTTGCATATTCTCCACAACCAACATTCAATGGCACAAGTACACTTCTCTGTGTATTCATCAAGTACAAAATCATTTAGCAAGCAACACACACTTGAGTTTTCCAACAGCGTCGTATTTTAATAACTGTTGCATGCTCAACGGAGGAAGAACCATAGAGAACTCACGTTGCTCCCTCCTGATGGAATGTATGTGCACAGGTAATTAGGTCAGCCATATATGTCCATAAAACACGCGATTCCACCAGATCCATAACATTTTCTAGGGCTTTTTTATGAATCCTGTAAAAGCAGTTATTAAAGGTTGCATGCCGAGGTAGCGGCTCCGTTAGTAAATTGGAGTCACATGGCACTTTTCTGGCTATTTTGAGGGCTTTGTCCTTTAAGCACAATCACTATCAATGGCATTTCGCTTTGAGCATTATGGTATAACGACAAGTGCTCAGAAAACCCTATATAATCTCCTGTTCTACAAAACGATCCCTTAAAATGTATTACAGCATAGCAAACCACACACCAACTCGCATTCAATAATATACAGTCGTAGTTTCCTCCGCATACACTTTCCCAACAAGCAAAAAAAGCTTGTTTGTAAAGTCTTGGCAATAATGTCATAGGAAACTAAAGGATTCCTAAGATAAACTCAAAAAATGGTGTGTCTATGCTCCTGAATTATAATCATAGGGAGCTAGCTGGATGATGCTCGTCTCCTCACATAATACATTCATGTGATCACGTACCATAAAGGGACTTTGGAAAGTTGGGATCCACATCATGTTCCTACATAAATCAAGTTGGGTCTCGTTTGGTAAAAAGCCCATCTCCTGTTCTCCTTTTCTGGCATTCTACATCAGTTTAACCAAAACCAAGCTAACACCTCTCTATCTTCATTCGAGTGGCTGACATGTATAAAAAAAAGTCCTTGAACCTAATGGATTGAACTACTTACGGACAAGAAGAAGTAGTACGTGTAGTAGCAGTTATTTGGTTTGGCTTGAGAAGAAAAAAGGTTGAAAAACTTTTTTCCCTGCTCTCCCTCCTCCTCCTGCCACCTCAACTCTTGCCTCCAGCTCGTTTGAAAGGATATTTGAGAAAAGTTGGCTGGGAATCAATTTCATGGCAAAAGTTGGTTTACGGAGCAGAAAAAGGGAAATGTAAATTGGAGTTGGTGGCCATGTTGTTGTGGCTGTACAGTTCGATTCGATAGCTGGCATATCATGATGATGGGACTTGGGAGTCGGTCGCTTTATAGCTATTCACCTGATAAAAAGGAGTGCTGGAGTCGATAACAGGATATTGTTGGGATCGACAGTAATGCGAGATGCGTAGAGCACATCGAAAAGATGAGGTCTTTGAACTGGGTTAAGGTTACATAAATACATGCAAGCTTATGCCTATGGCTATTTCGTAGTTTCCAAGTTTTAATTCATAAAAAAGTTGATTAGTAAATTCCAACCCATTTTATGACAAGTTTAGCACTTAAAGGTTATGAGCTAGCAACATAAATGACGTTCGTTGAAGTTCGTTCTCCCCATCCTTTCTCCTGGCTAAGGAGAGAGGACCAAAAAATAAGAAAAGTGGCTCGGTGTCGCACCATTTTATTTGCACGTCATGTTACACCAGAGATGAAATAGTAGGTTTGTATGTTTTGGCTGTATTGTTTTCTTTTCCCGTTGAATCCAGTCATCTTTTCCCGTCACAATAACGCTTTAGAATGAGCTAGTAGTAGGATTCGCCAGAAGGAGAAAAACTTTCTCACGAGCAGCTCCTGACATCAGCAATAGCAAACATTTTTCTGGCATCAGCTTGCCTCCCTCTCTCTGTATTTTTTTGTCTTTCACTTATGACTCGTTTCGTTTTTTCTCCACTCTTATTTCATCTCAAAGAAAGCTACATCACTCCCCAGTTTTCATCCAATTTCTCGCAGATATTGGAAATATTGGAATTGAAACAGACCGGCAGTAAGTGACAGCCAATATCGATACACACGAAGAAAGGAATAAAGTCGGAAGGAGAAAAAACAGTTATGTCACGGAATGATATACAATGCTCAATCACAAAGGTCTCGGATAGAACCACTATTTCTTCGGTGTGGTGGTGCCATCACATCCCAGTTTTCTTCTTGCAATCTGTACTTTTCCTACTACTACTTTCATCTTATCAGGAATGCCAGCAAACCATAGATTCATCTATGTCCATACTAAATCCGCAACATAGGCAGTTCCCTTTTCTTTTTTTGCTGGTCCAAAATGACTCCACACAAAAAACTGCAAGTCCAATATCAATAACAGTCCTCAATAAGTGTCCTGTGTATCTGATGCTTTAATAATGCCATGATATGATATGATGGTGGAATTTTATATAAAATGCTCCAACTTCCACTTAACCTACACACTTTTACAACTCATAAATACGGTGGGATAGTCCATATATTGTTGTCAAAGAGTAGCAGTTGAGCATTGAACTAAAGTTTAGTTTTCAACATCTCGCAGGATGACGTATGTATAGGGGAAAATATATGGCGTATTTGCAAAAGTGGTTGTAGATACATAGTCTTCGAGTGTCTATGAAAGGTATGGAGTAGTGTAATCATAATAATAAGTGGGAAGCCGATACACGATTTATAAACTTGATCCGGGAGATTTACGAGGGTCATGTCCAATATTGCTTTGTGATGAATGCTTCGTCTTGATGCTGACTGCCTGCTGCTCTCCACCTCAATTTCCTTTCCTGTGTGATGGCATGTGAGCCAAACTCGTGTACAGAAAACGTAGAGGAGAGTTTGTTCTCCGGGTGGAAAGGAGTGGAGTGGCAGCAGAACACGGTGCTATATTGTTACCTAAACTGGATATCACAAAAGATCAAATTCTTCCTTTTTTTCGTTGCTTTGCAAAAGCTAGTTGGTTTGGTATTATGGTATAGATCTAACAGCCCAGTGATCTTTTGAGTTGGCTTGCTCAGCTCACTCAAAACTAGCCAGACCGAAAAAAAAGCCACAAGACTGCGCTTCAACTTACTTTTACAAAAGTTGAGTGTGTTCCTACCATACAGCTCAAGAGATTTTCCGATTTTCGGCTCCAAACACATAATATGTATGAGAGAAAGCCAGGAGCACTTTGTAGCCCTCAGTTTTATAGCGTGTTCAACCTGGACCATTGTGTGTATAATGATGGGATGAGATAGAAATCAGGGATCCCACGAAGGAAAAATAGGACTAACAAGAAGAGCCGATGTGAAAAGTTGACCTCACTACTTTTTGCTTGTCTTTAAATGTGCACTAGTCTGACAGAGCAGGATAAGTAAAGAAGCACTTTAATTTTTCTTTCTTTCTTTTGTATTGAGCTTGTTTCAAATTTCTTTTTTGTCCTTCTTTCAGGACAAAAGGGAAACCTTGTAAAAAGGAAGCTAAGTATATACATTCATTCAGCTAGTCTAGTAGTAGTATACCTTCACATTTCTTCTTTTGACAGATGTAACAAGATGGCAAAAGCGATACAAAACATTTTGCAGACAATATTCCTTTCTGCTTTTTTACCTCATTGTGAATTTATTTTGAAATGGTAACAATGAGCAAAAGCATTGCATTTTGGGGCTGAATGAAATATGTTAAAGTCAGCCAAGAAAAGATGTATTGTAATATTTGTAAGCAAATCAGTGACATTCGTTCCCTGAAGTTTTGGAAGACCGTGCGGCGCATTGTATTTGACTGTAGTACATTCGGCTTGTTTACGTTGTAAACATTTAATGCACAATTGACTATTAAAATACCTTCATTAAACTGATAACCCCGCCAAGCCGAGAGTAAATGAGGGTCGCAACTAGAGCATTATTTAAGAAATAAATTCTGACTAGTGAGAAACAACTGAGCTATCGTATTACAGTATTTACAATAATATGCAGGTAGCTCTCGGCATACATCCCTTTGTTTTTGTTTATTTTTACGTTGAAAATTTGATACACTGTTTTTGATCCTCTTGTATGTTTTGTTTTCTCAGTCTCAAAGGGAGAAAGGAGGAGGAGACTGTCATTCACTTTCAGTACAACGGCTGCTAATGCGTAAAGTGCCCTTTTTTCTCTGTACGCCGCTTGTTTTCTCCGTGTTGTTTTTCACCTTTTGTTTTCTTTCCCAGTGTTTCATGTTTATTTTATCTTTTATTAATTTTGCTCATGGATTGTAGATCGGTGACAGAGATTGATCTAGCAGATGTGTATGATGTATATCTGCCACAGTTGTCAGAAATTGTGAGTAGCAGTGTGTCAAGTGGAAACCAACCCAAACAGCTTTTGATTTGATTGCGACTTTTGTGTTTGTGCGCTCTACCTCACATTTCGATTATCGCAACTTTCTTTCATTTCTTTCCAGAGCAATAAACTGCAATGCGTTTCAATCTTTGATGTTAAGTTTTTTCCATCTACAATCTATCAACCACAATCTTTGAAATTTTGATGTGCTAAAAAAACACTAGTTTGGGTATGGAATTTTCCATCTTTTATGATGGCTATAATAACTACGATTATTATATGTACTGCGAATTCAACAACAAAAACCTGTTATTTTCAATCATTCCCGTTTGATATTCATATTCCTTTACATGATTAATTTGCTTGTTTTCCCAACATCAATTCGGGGAGTTATGCGATAGCTTCTTATAGAAAAATTGTTGGAACTGGAAGCGAATGGGTGGAGAATAATATCGAGAATATTAAATTTTCCTAATCCTAATCCTTTAACAAACAACATCTTCCAGGTATTTGGAAATATTTCATTAGAAATAAAATTCTCATTATTTGAAAGAGATGAAACACTATAAAATAAATTCATAATGTGTTATACAATACGTGCTCATTCGTTTAGTTTACAAATACGAATTTATGCATATTGTGTAAACAATATCATCTAACGAGTTTCCTAATATTACATGAAAATTTGGGATGATCAAGTCGCATCATTGCTTTCATTTTAACGCATCATTTCAATATCATTTCTTTCCTTATGGTCGGCTGCCCTTCCAATTTTTCTCCGTTTTGGTAAATGAAACAGCATTAGAAACAAGATAGCTCTGCTAAGGTGAAATCTTAGGAGTTGAGATGTAAGTTATATGCATTTTTATGCTCTCTTGGTACGTTAAGCATGAGAAAATAGACGGTGAATTTAGAAGGCGAGCAGAGATACTATTACATACGCCCAAAATTTTCGTGTACGAGTATATTGATACAAACGGGACACATGAAAGTGCGAAAGGCAATAACTAATCGGTTTTAACAAACTTTAACACATGCATTCTCAGACTTCTTTCGATAGTGTTAGGCTAAATTAATTGACAGATGATAAACATAAATGATTCTGAGTTTCAATAACTAACAAATTGCATTCATGTAAGTTAACCGCTATGAATACGCATTTTGTGTTTTAAGGAGAGACGAACAAAATCCAGCATAAAGTTTTGGCTGAATCGACTTGTTCCTGAATATTCAGTAAATACATGCATGGATAAGGATAAGAGATGCTACATTAAATAGACCGATGCGTAGACACTCAACGTTTAACACTACTTAACAAACATACTGCATATATATGGAATAGTTTCTAGATATTATTATCTTATGCCTTTCAAGAATATTTGGAGGGATCACGATGAAAAATTTGTCGTTTCAGCTAAATCTTGCTGGAGTTCACGATACATATACGTGAGTAAAAATAAAGTTGCTACTTTCAGCTTCAGCCACCATGAATGTAGATTGGAACGAATAGAACACACTCAAAAAAGACACATCTCGTGCATGTACGGGAACTGTAGAAAAATGCTGTAATAAGGGTTGTAAACGCTACAGAATAACTCCTGAAATCACGTTTTCGTCTGCCAAGAAATGCTTGATTTCTTTTTCTTCTCTTCGTTTTCCCTGTTTTTGGTACGTTTGCATTATGAGGTGAAATATTCTTTTTCTCCAGAGGAGTAGAAAAACGTGCAAAAGGAACGGAATTACGCAAAGAGAACCATAATTTTTTATACTGTTTCATTAGTTTCTGTTTGTTAAAGAGAGTCAAAAAGGCGGAGGCGAAAGTGAATGAAATGGAAAACTACATTGGTTTCCTTCATACTTTTCGTAATCCTTGAACTCAAATGAAAATTCAGAATACGATGGTCGGATATAAGCAATGCGTATTCATTAATGTCTAGCGTGAGGGCAGATACTCAAACTTTTTTCGTTCTTCTTGACAAAAATACACCTTTAAATAATGTATGTACATGTTCTGCATGCAGATAAGGGCAGCTACTCATCAGTTGAGGTAGAAGATGATGATAAGTGCCAATCACACGCGTACATACGCATCCGTCGTTTGAATGATTCATCGTTGTATTTTAGGACGAACCTTGGAAAATACTTTTTTATGCATTTAATTTGCATGGAAGATTGGTGGCCTTCAGCCTTGAGATGCACAGAATAGACTAAACGCATGAGTTAAAAAATGGTAAAAAAGGCTGAAAAAATTATCATTGGTTTTATAGCCCACATTATGAAGCTTCATGTATGTATATTAATTTTTAAAATGGATGATTTATTTTGCATAATTGTTAACACTTTTTTTTATTAACAACTTTATCCAAGACACCCATGTCTATATCCCGTCCTTACATTTGGGATCAGTCAAACCGCAACTTGTTCTTTTACAGCATGACATGTGGTTCACGCAGAGCTTACAGGTGGTTTACACTGTAATTTCCAAAGAAAAACTGAACTCTAATTATCTAAATAGTTCTTGGTAGGAAAGTAAAATGGCGAGTTTTGAAAACCCTGGTTCAAGGCCAACTTTTGGCTTAGGTATAAAAATAATAATAATAATTGTGCTGTTGTCTTTTGAATTCATTCCATGATCATTCGCATCCCAGTGGTGATGGTGGTATAAACATGTGGGTATAATGTGTAATGAATGAGATTTGTGGTCTACTTGTTCGGAAAAATCCTCTGCTCCCACATTTCATTTTGAGAGTCTGATAACAGGATTATGGAGCATTTATCATCAAGTCAATTGGATTCTTTTTCATTAATTAAAAGATACCTATCCCGTGCGCCTTCGAAAGATTTGATACTGTTGTCTAAACAGTCTAAAAGAAGGAGGTATTTAGAAGAGTAATATTATTCCCTGTACAAAAAAAAAGTATAGTCCTTTGCTACACTAATGTACAAGTAGCAGTAGATCGGTATGAAAAGGCATTACGTGTTGTCTTGAGAGTCGTGCTAGAGCCAAGTAATCAAAAACCTTTCTTTCTCGTTTCTGTTTTCTCTAAAGATGGCTACCAGCAACTGTACGTTCCGTCGTCCCAAGAGTCTGCCGAGCCTCACCAGAGTGAAAGCAGAGGAATGGAGGTGAAAACCGAGATTACAAGCCATGACGGTGGGATCCCAATCTTCCGAATAAGGACCCCCGAGGAGACAGAGATTGCTCAGGATTTGTTGGAACTCCGGTATTCGTCTCTTCCACCACGACCAAAAGCTATCCCGGTACCAGTTGTTGTTCAAGTCCCAGCAGCTTCCACCACACCTCCTACGAGTTTCACTGTCACCACCGTCAGTGCCACCAACGGGATCCCTCTAATCACCCCACCGAGCACTCCAAATCACAACAGCAACAATCAGTTGTTGTATGGAAGCAATGGCAACGGAGCCGTTCTCCAGTTCCATGTCACTGGTTCCTCCACCGCGACAACTGTGGCAGTTTCCCCAGCTAATGGGAACGGGCAACCGGATTTCTCGAGTGGTACTTCCTTCCTTAAACTACATCCAAGTCAAACCACCACCAACGCCAACAGTTGCTCCAGAACCTACACAACGATTGGGGGTGGGCTTGTAGAGATTCCACCGGGCTCCTCGGGGATTGTTCTTGATGGATCGACAGTGGCTAGCGGAACTAGCAATATTAATGGTCATTTGACACAGCTTGTTCCGAGTCAACCGTTTCATTCGATTATTCATCATGGACACTCCGTGTCTTTATCACCACCCCCAGAGCAGCATCACGCGGTGTACCACCACCTTGGCACTTCTAATGGGACCATTAGCAGTCCTCATGTTGTACCAAATACCAACGTGATAATGCATCATGGCTCCGGCTCCAGCACGCTGATCATCCGAAGCTCAGAAAATAACTCGTCCATTCCACTCACTCCTAGTACCTCTGAGTACTCCTCCGATGCTGAAAATGTTTGTCCAAGTAAGTTCTTTTTGGCTGTTTTTTTATATCTCCCCTACCAATTTCCATATTGCCAATTTAAAAGTTATCATTCAGCATAATTGCTCGAATGATGAATAGCCAAGGAACGGTAATTGCTGAGAAAATTTTAGCTTAGCCTTGTATCCTCCTAACACGTGCATCCAGTTCTCACCTTGCCTTGCCTTGCCTATATGTTACGTAACATCATTTGAGAATAGAAGCTAGCTAGTCTTCTCTTAAGCACTTTGGAATGAAATTTTATACCCATGGATTCAGTTACTATTAAATGTTGCTGTCTCTTGTGACGTAGATCCAGTTAAGTATAGATATTCATTTAATACAGGGCCGGATGCGTAAGCTAGAATATTATGGATGTCATGCTAGGTACACAGCCGTAATTCCACTGGCATCCGCCCGTGACTTATATTATACACGTTGAGTAGTAAGTAGCACATACCAAAATACCTTTTTTGAAGACAGTCGAATCATTCTGTGTGTGAGGTCAGATTATAAGGAAAATGCCTATCTACTTTCCCTCATCAATCATTCCTTCTCATCATGTTTGATTATATTATGATTATGCGTAGGTAGCTGCTATATGGTAGACGAAATTCATTCAGTATTAAAACGAACATTCCATGCAATCAGAATGAAAAAATGAGCACACTCATGCTCATCATTAATCACTATTAATGGGCTCTGGAGTCTGAGGTTAGTCATCCAATAGAACTGAAACTGACTTTCACGTTAGTACGTTGTGTCTTACGCATACATCTAGAGGAGGAAGTGCTCATATACTTATATTGGCAGTTTTTCATCATTTCATATTTCATAATGTCACACTTTCTTTCTCAATTCTTTCCCTACACACCGCACCGTTTCAGTGTGTGCCATATTTGCATCCAGTTGATAGATGCTCCATTTTTAATTTGGGTAGGCGTGATTTTTTTCCCTCAGCCAAAATCACAAGTATCAATTTTTCTCTCGAGCGAAATCATTAAGAGGAGCAGTCTATGCAATTAGCTAATTGCGTCACTTGTTCTGTAGCAAACGGAATGTGACAATGGGGAAGACTCCAACTATTTTTTTTTCTCAAACTTCTCAAAGCTTGTTAAGGCAAATCTTTGGTTTGCAAGCGACGGCTTTCTCATTCAAAGAAGTCATTTGCAAGCTGCAGTCAAAAATCAAATTACTCTACTAATAAAAAATCTTTTCTTTTGTTCATCCTACATAATATTATATGGAATCCAGAGGGTATATATATAAGTAGAAATCTTTTTGCTCCAAAGCCTTTCTTAATTCTTTGAGAAAACCTTGAGTTTTGTAACTTTTCCCTTTTTGGGTTTCTGAGAAGGAAACTCATTTCGGGGTTGCCCTCTGTTCTATTTTGCGTTTCACTTCACGGCTAGAAGGCTAATCGGCGTGATCTTCCTGGATTTCACAATAGGGATAAAACCTCGTTGGTGCAGTTGGAGAAATGGAGATCTGGGGAAGTCAGCGCTTGCTTCATATTATGCTAGAAGAATTGTGCAAGCATACTCAATTTTCCTTTGTTATTCTCTACCTATTACAAATCACAAGGGTATACATTACGTAAGAAAGAAGCAGCAAATAATATTGTTTGTTCGGAAGCATATATTATATTATGAGTTCTTAGTACATCAATGTGGAAACCGTGCGAATCTTCCACATTAGTTATTGACAATGTGAAGTAACAACGGAGCAAGGAGCTACATTACCAAGTGTCTTCTCCGATTGAATAAATGGCCTTTCTTCTCCATTTCTACATCAAATCGAATTCTTAAGAAGATGGTTGGGTCAGAGATACGATTAGTAGCTTGCTGCTGCTGCTGACAGACAAACTCATAAATTGCTTTTCAAAATTAGGGCTGTCAGCATCCTAGATCAGATTAGATTTATCACTAAATTCCTTATGCATAAATAAGTGTTAAAGACTTGCATGAGGATTTCATAAGCTCACAAGTAGGAATTAAATGAATTTCCTTTTCACCTTATACTCGAGTTGCTTCTACAGATTATAACGTGTCCTTGTTCAACAGTCAGTGAATGCAGATGTGTAGAATATTATTATATTCTATATATTATCTTTTAATCATTACTCAGAACGAGAACAAAACCCATCCACCTGTGTCTAATTGGATTTTGTTTTTATAACATATTATGTGAAATCTAATTAGACACGTTCTATTATTGAGATTATTGACGAGCTGTGTTATAGAATTTTTTAAAGCGCACTAACGTGTCATTATAATGCCAAATATATCATTAGGTAGTTGTACCAATCTGCCACATTGCGTATATGATCAAATGTGTTACATAATACTAATACCTACGTACGTACGTATACACTTTACAAAGGAATTTTAGTCTATGTATACGATACCGTTGACAAAGAAAAGATGACGGCTTTCTCTTGAGATTGATACGAGTATATCAGATCTTAAATAGATTGTTTAAAACCTTCAGGATTATGAACCTAATACTTCCTCTCGAGATCATTGTTATCGGTAGTTGTGCACGAACGCATAACTTCAATCATGTTTGATGTTACTAACCAAAAGTTTATTGGCATCGGCAGCAGACCTATTTAAACCCGTGTAAAAACCACTGAGATGTTTTTGCATACATCTTTTGATGACGCAAGTTGTTCTAGAGGGATTCGTTCTGTGCGTCAGGAGTTTTGATTATCGTTTAAATTTGTGCTTAAAGCTGCTGCATCCGGTAGATGTTTTGACTTTCTCCCTCAAATTGTTCTGAGTAATGTTTATTTTTAATTTTATCCAGATCCACCCATATGCAACTTATATTTGGATAAACAAATCAATTTATGTAAACGGTTGAAGTAGCACCACCACCACAATGTGTACATGTCTGTAGACCCATAATTTGACTAAATCCTATTGCATAGGGGAATAATTTGTGTTCCTAACTCTGTCCTGCATCCAAGGTTGAAGTGCGTTTAGTTCTATGCGAAATATTTTAATCTTCTTGAATCCACAGGTTTCAATAGAAAACAGGTGGTTCATGCACAAATCCTATATTATATAAGTTGACATCATATCTTTCAAGAACTCTGAGCAAAATGAAAACAAGTTTCATCAAAGCCACTTCAACTTTGTTGATTCTCGATGAATACAGGACATTATTAAAGAAGTTTAGAAGTAAAATAAACAGAAATACGTGATCAATATATATTTCCGTCCTGTATACAAAAATTTGACACGTAATATTTTTTACATTCATAATTTAATATGGTGTCGGTCTAGATTTAGTAACCCACTCTTACATGGGCGGAATATTCCTCCGAAAATATGATGCATAAGTTGTGTTGCGTCATTTGATAAAAGATTTAATAGCACACGTTTTGGTATATAGTTAAAACAATACTGTTGTATCAATTCTTGATTGCTCCGAAAAACAAAATTCAGAGTACATCACTACACCAGCTTTCTCTCGTAATTTTGTACGCTCACCAAGTATTCCTGGTAGCTAACGAGAATTCAAATATTTTTACAATGCCCAACAGACTTCCCTTTGATCTTCCACCGAGCTAGATAAAATCCATGCATACACAGCTCCGCAAGAGAGAGAAAGAGCTATCTGTTTCCCAGCTTTGATGATAATGTGAATTTTTTGCTACATATATTATATGACAGTGGTGGTCAGCTATGTAAGCAATACACCAAAAACCACTCGGGAATTTGCCTCGTAGAGACGTGCATGCCTTGCTCTTTCAAATTAATGTGCATATAAGTAAATACTTGCGACACGACAAGTATCTACATTGCATCCCAGTCAAACCAAGCCACAAAGTGGCCTATCAGCAATCAAACAGCTCTTTCACTATGGTGGAGTGAACAGTTTCAAAAAATATCTTTAGGGACATTATCATCACAAAGTGTGAGTGAGTGAGAGTATAAACTCGTGGAGACTGGAAGAGAGAGGTGCTAAAAGTTACATAACAATGGAGAGCTTTTGGTGTGTGACAATGTACGGAATATGTAAGCCGTTGCATGAGGCATCCAATCCACTGTAGTTGGTTGTGCGCGTAGGTGTAAGTAGCACAATATTATACTCCCCTTGCTTTTATGCATGAATGTGTATATTTTTCCATGATTTTGGTGTAATTTACATCTTCTCCAACATGCATACCAGAAGAGTATGGAAACTAAGCTTGGCGGTGATGATACTGTCTACTTACTTATACTTTCTATGTCGTTTATGCATTCTTTTCTAAACTACCCTGCCACTACTGCCACTACTGCCACTGACTACATTTTCATTTTATTTCAAAAGAGGAAAAACATCAATTCAGATAGCACATATGTGAGGGAGTAGTATAGTATAGTATGTATGGTAGCTATTTTTGTTGGTTGGGGACATGTTTGAATACATAATAGAGTGTTGAAAACAGGGCTCCCTTCATCCTCTATTTTAGTGTTATTCTCCATATTACAATTTTGTGTGGTGATGAAAAACAACACGGGGAATAATAATGATGATAGGGAAAGTAGACACATACGTCGTGCCGCACAATAATGCCGTGGAGCAGAGCCAGAGATGGGAAACGTGTGTTGTGTAATGTAATGTCTGCTTTCTGTTCGGATGGCTTTAAAAGCTCATTTACATCCAAAGAGATTACATTATATTTCACATGCTATCATTTTGACGGGTTGGAGAGAGACGAAGAAGGATCTTTTGAACTGTTCCTTTTACTTCTATTACTGGGATCCCATTAAAACGCTGGAAATTTTAAACACTCTTCCCATACCCCTTTCACCAGCGAAAGAACCACACACCACCACACCATGTGGCATCATTATCATCATCAGAACAACAGTAGGCTATGCGTCTAGAGTGTGTAATGGATAATGTGGGAGAAAGCTTGCTCGTTTCACAATGCAACATTTTGATAGTGAATTGATGCTTGGCTTTCTCTTCTTCTTCTTCGAGGGATGACAAAGACGTAGCCCGTCTAATTCTCATAATAATACTATTTCCCTACCATTTCCCTCCATCTTGAGCTCCTTTAGTTCTTGTATAGATTAGGCACACTCAGACAGTTTTCTTTCCCCTCTGGGGACCATTATATTCTTTTTTGAAGAGTATTTCGCTTGTGGTGAAAGTGCGTTCGGGCTTTTGACAGTGTTATGCTAAAGGAAACGTTTTATTACATCTTCAAACATGGCAGAGAACTCATCTGCAATGTGCCATTTCTCAACCATGAACATGGCGAAATTTTGTGGAAGAAAATCTAAATTGAAAATTTTTTTGTTTGAAGTTTTGTCATCTGCGTAAATTAGATCCATAAAATCAATATTGAACGCTTATCAACTACTTTTTTTTCAGAACATAATGCCATTCCTCTACTACTACTCCATTTTATGCTTGGCAGATGGAGCGAAAGAGGATTATAGTTCGTTTGTCAGCAAATGTTCTTGATCACAGACTCACTGATAGTTTATGTGCATGGCTAAATGACAGTTTGGTCGTCGGTTATTTTGTCATCTTGAGAGAGAGTTATATACATTCAACCACGGTTTAAAGCTTCAACTCTTGTAGTAGTTGCTAAACGGTTATGACGTAAAGGTAGTCCTCATTATTCGAGGCTTTGTTAGAAAACGCCTTCTTATACACAGCTTAAATTACAAGCAGTGTACGTAATACACGCTTTATATTTGCTGTGTAAGCTACCAACGCTTGATGATAAATTCACGGAAGATTTTGCGCTATGGAATATCCGTTTTTAAATGCATCCTTTTTACGCTTTCATAGAGAAGTGTGTATGTTATGTACAGTAATTTGGTTGTCATTTTTTCCTTCGCTGGCTGTAAACTAAAATGCATCATATTCCCAAATGAACCCGATAAAGTAATATTATAAATACGAGAATGTATGTACACACAAGTATGTTTCGTATCTTCTTGTGAAATAATGTTATTTCCTGTAGGAAAAATTCCGGCATGGATTTCAGTGAAAAACATAGCTATACTTTAAGCTTCGTGCATAGTAGAAGGTTTAGGTTAGAAAATAAGGGATGAGGTCTCCAGGGTTAAATTCAGTAGAAGGGTTCCATCCCGTCATACATTTTCCCAGCAAATACGGCAATATTATTTCCTACTCATGTGAGCCTTCTCCTCTCTGCTATTACTCTCCGTACATTTTGTGAGTTTGCACACAGGAAGTAGAACTAGAGGCTTCGGAGATACTTTGTTGTCGTCAATGTATATGTACTCTACCCAAATTTAAAATATGGACTGTCTCTTTTACGCTATACGTGTTACTTTTAGTGCTGTATGTACCTAGGTGGAGGAGAATTGTATCCAATCATAAACTCGGTTCCTTTTACCCGGAAAAATTATCACATCTCCTGTAACTGCTGTAAAAACTTCACATGGAGTGAGAGAGTGTGTTCGTTGCAAGAGGGAAAGTGACAGGGAAAGGGATCCGTTCTGGTGATCCGCTCACAGTTTCCACTAGAATATTTTTTTCCCAGCTCTCACATCTTGTTGGATAATCAAGGTGAAACGCGAAATAGAGTAGGCAGGCAAATGGCAATAAAGCCGTAATAAATTATTGACACGGCTGCAATCGTACCACCACCAACCACCGTAACAGTAGAGTCATATACTTTCTCTTTGCGTATGAGTTAGTTATATATATTATGGATGGCAAATAGAAGGTTGTAAAAGTTTGCATGGGCTTGTGCTATGGATGAGTATGGGGGTGTAACCCTTCATAACTGGTACGTGAGCTCAGTGGAGAAAGTACATATAATATGTAATGTGGGGACGTGAGCTACTACTACTACTACTACAACAACTACGCTAGGTTGAGCAACCACCAGATTAATGTTTTATTTCATTTTCTCTTTTCACAGGTGAGGAAGTACTGGAGGTTGGGAATGAGCTCGTGGTCATGACTGACTACAGCAATGACGGGAGCACAGGAAGCAGCAGTAGCAATAGTTACAACAGCAATAATGGTTCCTCAGTCAGCATCAGTAATAATCATGGCGATAGCAGTCGAACTCACCAGAGCAGCCCTTCAGCATCCGCTATCGGAGGTTCAAATGGGAGCAGCAGCAGCATCACTAATCCAACTAGGAGTTCCACCAACAATCCCAACAAAATAATTGGTAATTCCAGATGTGAAGTGCTTCCAAAAAGTGTTGGTAGTAGTGACAGTAGTAATCAGAAAATCCGGATATGTTACACCTATGATGCTTTACTAGCCTCCGATGGGAGATCAAAGAGAAGATCTGCTGCTGCTGCTGCTGCTGGTATATCTGGAAATGTTTCTGGTGGTAGTACAACTAGTAGCACCACTGCTTGCGGTTCCAACAGTGGCATATCTCCAGCAACTAACAAGGCTAGCTCTGGTTCGAACCATCACCATCATCATCGCCAACAACACCACCACCAACAGAGGCAGCGGAATGGCATGACTGCTGCAACTTCAACAACTGTACCTCAAGGGAAACGCGTTCCTGGGCCTGACTACCGAAAGACTCCCACCTCTCATCATCATTTTAGCACGTCAGCAACAAGCTCCGGGAGTAGAACAAGTCACGATTCTCCAACCAACGCTGAGCTGAAGACCACGGGCTCTGCTAATGGCCGCTCTTCGAGGAAAAACGGAGTTACGGGGATGACAGGGTCACGTAGCATTTCAACGGCTGCAGATCGTCGTCGAGTGTCTGGTCGTAATCATGGAGGAAGACGTCGTCAAAATCCCAGCGGTAGCAGTAGTAGCTGCAGCAGCAGTCGTGCCAGTGATAATATCATGCCCATCTCGAGAAATAAAAGAAGAATAAGACCAAGGAAAATCTCGTACGATGTTGATGACGAGGATGATGAAATTGGAGAGGAGGATGAGAACCCGGATGAGTTGGATGATGAGCTCATGATTGAGGTGGAGGGAATAGATGATAGTGAGGATTACGACCCTCTAAGAGACGAGAATGACATGAGACGCTCCTCCACCGGCAAGCGGAGAGCGAGAGCCGAGCTGGAGAACGAGGACGAGGAGGAGGAAACCACCTACGAGTTGGACGGGGCGGACGACCAGGAACCACCAAAACAAAGATATGTCTGCTCTGAATGTGGTAAACACTACGCCACCTCATCAAACTTGTCGAGGCATAAGCAAACCCACCGCAGTCTTGACTCCCAGAATGCCAAACGCTGTCCAACTTGTGGAAAAGCGTATGTAAGCATGCCTGCCCTGTCAATGCATTTACTCACTCATAATTTAAATCATAAATGTGAGGTTTGTGGGAAAGGGTTCTCCAGACCATGGCTTTTGCAAGGACACATGAGATCACACACTGGAGAAAAACCCTATGGTTGTGCCCACTGTGGCAAAGCATTTGCAGATCGCTCCAACCTCAGGGCTCATATGCAAACACACTCTGGCTCCAAGAACTACACGTGTAAACGTTGTAACAAGTCATTTGCATTAAAATCATATCTGAATAAGCATCACGACTCCGCTTGCTTCAAAGATGCATCTTCCTCATCCTCGTCAGGTGTTATGGAACTCAACTCGCAGCATTCCAACTCCTCACTTGCTAGCTCGTCTTCATCTGCATCCTCTGGTTCTTTCAATTAAAATATGAAAAAAAATATTAAACTACTACAACTTTTTAGCACTCACAAAATATCTCTACTACTACATTAATAAACTACAACACAGGATATTTTTCGGTGGTTGAGGTGGACAAAGAAAAATTGGGTTTAGAAATGGTATACATTTTACACTTTCCAAAAAAAGGCATCTACACTCTAAGCCATAAGCTCTGAAGTCTGGAACATGACAATGGATTCAGAGTTGCAGGTGTCACATTTTCTTTATGATGGCTGGCTGGATGCATACATAAATACTCAATTTCACGTTTCCTCCACGTTGAATTATCATAGAAAGTGGAATCTCAGAATCTGAACACGGAGTAGGAAGCCAGAACATTAGACAAATACGAAAACATTCAAAATATTATATTATACATACTTTCTCCAATGTTGTACGATGTACAAAACTCCTATCTTGGCAAGCGACTGACTGAAAGCCCAATATTTCACAGCTATCAGCACAGGATTGAATTCCGTTGTGGCAACATTTGTTTCTGTTCCTAGTTTTCTGCATTAATAAGTACTGCAATTGGTTTTAATAATTTCATTAATCATTATAACATGCAAAATTATGAATAATAGCGAGGATTTTGCATAGCGCACGTCTCCCAAATGCTAATTAGACCTCGGAGTGTAAACTAAACCCACTCACAAAGGGTTGACTAGCAGCGAATAAGACTCTCCTACGTTATGAGCGTTGGTGAAAGGTGCACCAAGTCGCTGTCCTCCGAATATATCACTGTTGTACTAGTGGTTGGTTGGCCACGGCCGGTTGTTCGAGTTTTTGGGTAATTGGTTGGCTACCAGGTAATAAATAACAGGCACCATCTGGTTGGCCATTCGTTTCGGAATTTTCATGACATGCATTCTTTATTCATGTTTATGGAAATGCGGGTGTTGGTGTTGGTGCACGCTCACGTTGAAAAACAACAAACAAAAACCCAAAACAAGACGCTTCTCGGAAATAGTCAACCATTTTATTAAAATGGACCGTGGAAGGCTCATCTTTTTCGTGACTGCGGAGAAAGCGGCAGCGGAAAATAAATGGTTTATTCTATCTTTCTCTCTTTTCTTTTAGCAACACTCAGCTCCAGTTTATAAAACTGGAGCATTTCATCTTTCTATCATATCTGTTATGGTGGAAATGGTTGAATGCTACAATATTTCACATTTTAAGACCCAACAAGACTGTAATAGAATTAGTAACATCTTTTATTTCTGTACTCTTATTCTACTCCATTCCATTATAAAGAACAAACTGTTGTAAAATTTCAGTCTAATTTTTCTTCCTTTGTTACCACTTTATTCAAATTTCTCCGTAAATAAATGAGCAAGTTGAAACAACCTGGAAAGAATAAGTAAATTTGGGATAATGTGCTACTACTCTTCCTAAATGGACATGTATATTCTCCTCATATACATAAATGAACACAATGGAAACACCCGTATGATGCTGCTGTGGGATGACAGAAAAGATCCAAGTTTTAACTCGAGTTGAGTGACACACAAAAATCAAACTTTTAATTGTGAAAGTGGATTACCAATTGGTTTTTTCACTTATCCAATCCCATTCACTCCACATTTAACGAGTTTAGGAGGAAAATTTTCCCTACAATATATAATTGCAAGAATATATCGAGTGTGCTCTCCACCAGAGAAAGTCCAAATACTATATGCATGCTCTGGAACAAAAGCTACGGTAAGGGTTTCCACGGAGGAGTAGAGCAGTTGCATGTAATAATGCGGCAGAAAGAATAGCTTTTGTGTTTGTGGTTGTTTTTAACGAGTCCATGGTGGCAAGTCAGAAATGATTTATACTTGTACAAGACCCGATTTTAATTTGTTTTCCTTCCAATTTTCCCAGAAAGTGTAGTAGTACCTACTTTACGAGTCTCATTATTCCCATCTCTCACTAAACTCTATATATCCACTAGACTCGGCAGTAG
This sequence comes from Orchesella bifasciata, assembly GCA_034697805.1. NCBI lineage: Eukaryota > Metazoa > Arthropoda > Collembola > Entomobryomorpha > Orchesellidae > Orchesella > Orchesella bifasciata. The sequence continues at coordinate 23,898 of JAQGAP010000136.1, forward strand.
GCAGACTGTTTCTTATGAGGAATCATAATATTTATGCCTGTATAAACTACCATTGGAGCGTAGCAATAATAATGCTCTTCTTCTCCGCTCATAACGTATAACCCAGACATCATCAACGGATACATTTATATACGAGCATGTATAGTTTTTCCTAATAATATCGTGGGTGATTATTACTTTTTCTCAAGCACATTCATTCGCATATGGAGTAAGTTAACAGTTACTAACTTGTCTGAATGCCACTTCTGAGAAATAAGGGAATGCACCACAATAATGGGAAACTCTCAGTTTTCCTATCGCGTTGGATCAGTGCAAAGCAAAGGTCACCATATAAAGGCTGCATTTATTTGCAAAGAATGAAAAACGAGAAATAAATGGTGCTGCTCCTGAATACAAATGGATTCAAAAAAATCTTGAATTATTCGGTGCCCACTCAAACCTCCAGTTTTGAAGGGAAGGGGCGAGAGAAAGTTATTAAAAAGTATTTGAAACGGGTGGTGTTCATTCAACAAAAACTGAGAGTTTACTAAAAACGGGAGGAGCCAAAAGGATGAAAAATTCTAATTTTCCATGTCTTCCCTTTGTGTCCATAAGAAAAAGGGAAGCCCTGCTCTCCCATTCTAATTTGCGAGATTTGCAAAGCTTTGCAAATTAACTTCGTAATTCCAAACCAGTCTTAGAGGAAGATAGATACATGATATATATTACATCACGGAGGGTTCCTTCATCTCCCCAAATTACGTAAAAGAGCAAACGCTTTATTCTGTCCGTAATGTCGTTAGGCGCTCCACCGTTTTCCTTGTGTGTGTCTGTGCAAAAGTCTGAGGCATCAGCAAAGGAATTAGTAACAGAGGAGCTGTGCGGTAGTTCTGAAACATGGGGTGGATGTGGATGCTGGCAGCTTACCAAAATTTCGTCTTCCTCTCTCTCTTTCTCTTCTTCTGTCTCAGCTCATTCACAACTGTTCAGTCGTGGTAATGATGGCTCTTCCTTATGCGCACTATACCGTCCTTTATCTCCACTTTGCATAGACAGGAGTCATAAACGCATAGTGAAGGATTTTAGCCACTGCCACTTGTGAATTGCAACTAACTTTTGTAGACAATGTGCATACATACATGCATACATTAGGCTGAAATAAATGTATGCACCCAACCTGCATTAATAAATTCTACAAAGAAGTAGAAAAAGAATAAGGCGCGTGTGTGTATAGATGATTGCGGAATCAACTTTGTACCATTACCATTGATGAAAAGCCTGCCTTTCATTCATCTCACGGTACCAATGACTTTAACTTTCCTCTGCATTATAGCTATTATACAATATGTACGTTCTTATATCGTATAAGTTTTTCCTCCACCGTGATTAATGCAACCCTACGATTTGTGACTTTAAAGTTATTTATTTTCTTTGTCTCCGCCGCCTCTCCCTCAGTCGAAGCTTGCCCGACTGTGTCTATCCTGTGCTGCTCAGCTACGGGAACCGAGAAACGAGAAACGGGGAAAGTAATCTGCGGTCACATTTCAAATACTTTATACCTAGATACAACAGTGGTTTTTAGTATTCAAACAAAGTCATGCTAGTTCTTGATGGCGGTGAATGTTGATTATGATCCTACGACGTCTACACATCCAATCCAACCCGAGTTCCATCCCAGCGAATTTTTTAAACAGAGAGTGCTGTGCGCTGAATAATATCAGAATAAGTTAACCGTGGTGAGCAGGGACGAAATGGGTTTGGAACAACGGGAAACTCGAAATAATGCAAAGATTTCCGCTACTCTTGTTATTATTACTACTAGGACGGTCGACTTTGTGGAGCATACTTGAACTTAAACTACTTGACGCTGCTCACAATGACTGATTATTTTTTGGGCAAATGAATCCCATCCTGACGCAGCTGTTGTGCTGAGCGAGGGCTCTGTTTTTGAGTCAAGGAGCGTGACAGCTCCTATACCTATCAACCAATATATTCAAGAACCATAACGGTATATATAAGGCATCGGATTAGAAGAGTCTCCGGCAGTATTTAAAGAAGCACACGCATTGTTTTTGGAAATGAAGAAAAGAGAAACTTTTCGAGTGCTTATGCCTCGTAATGATAGCATTGATGCAGTATAACGAGCCAAGATAGGAATGCTTTTGTCTCTACAAATGATTCCGAGTTTTCCACTTCTTCCAAAGAGCAATGAAACGTGAACCTACCTTCCTTGGTGGTAGTAGTCACACACATCCAACTTCGAGTTGAGTATATTGAGTATGTACTTATGCATGCATCCACAATCATACTTCTTCAGATTGTTTATTTCACGAGATTTAAGTAAACACCGATGGAGGAGAAAGGAGGATGATGATGATGAGAAACGCGGAAAAGTTGTTGGCTGATCTCTAAAGCAATAAATCACTCTTTCCTTTTTCAAAGTGAATTTAGACTTTATATTCATTAAAAACTTAGGTATACTAATATTATCGTAAGTATATAATATATGGAACACAAGAATTAGCGTAGTTTATATACTTAGGAACTACGTGTATGTCGCATATCTACCATGAAATGTGTACTTGTTATTAAAAGGTGTGTCTGTGTGTGTTTCCTAATTCATGTGCACAAACTATCTGTGAGAACTAGAACTGCGCTGCTCGTTCACTAGAAAATAATATAATATGTAGCTAACATTAACACACGTCCACCACCAGTTCAGAAAGTTGTTGTTGTTGTTACTTTTACTACTTTACTTGAAGCCGCACTGTCCTTGTTGTTGTTCATATAAATTGGGGGCAGCCTTCTCCCACAGAATGCAAGTCTTTTTCTCTCTCTCCTTGTGTAAATGAGTAGTGAAAAATATAAATGTAGATGAATGTGCACTACTACTATTTTGTGATGCAAGAAAATGAAATTACTTTTTACTCCAAACTTTTTCTATGTATGTATATATTATGCACATGGACGGGAAAGTATAGGATCCTATTTTGGATTTACGATTGACTGCATCCCAAACTTTGAGAAGAAGGATAAGAGGGCCGCTGTAGATTTTTCATTTTGCTACACGTGCTTTCACAGTTAGTTTCCAGGTTTCGGTAAATTGCAAGATCTGCAAAAGTCATGTTGCTCATTTTCAATATTCATTATTTTCCCCACACGAAAACACTTGTGTTTTACAACTCAAAAATACATAATTTATGTCTATGGCTTCTACACAAAAGCAATGTAAGAGTAAACATATTTAACAAAGTTTCTCTCTCTCTCTTTCTCAACTATATTGTACTGTATACATTATTCTCTCCATCTTGGGGCCTCATGTGAACTTTCCGAGTCGTGCTCTTTCTGTCTACATGTGTACTTTTGCCGATGTGCTTGGAGAATCTTATCTTCTACAAAATAATAATGGTGTTCCGTATGTAAACTGTATGGATACATAAATGTCGTCTAATGATAAGTGTTCATGGTAGAGTTTAATAACATTTGCTAGCGACATATATATATGCTACGTTTTGCTAGAGAAAGTTGCTGTTTTGTACTTTACAAAGAAAGAACATATAATTTCCTGCAGTTGACATTAGCATCTTTCATTAACTACAGATTTATACTCGTTCATTTTTTATCAATTCGTGTAAACAATATAGACGTACATATTTCAGACCTAGTTTAAGGAGGTGTGTTTAAGACAATACTTAAGTCGTTGTTTACTCTAGTTCGTAATACTTTTAACGTCTATATGCATATGTGCTAGGTAGGTAGAGATTTATCAACAAATAGGGAGGTGTTTTAGTAGTCGAGTCTAATATTACCAAGATTATTGCACTAGTCTAATAATTATTATTGTTGTAGTTGGATGTTTTTCGTCTCCTTTTTTGTCTTGAGTCAGTTTCACTCTTTCCCATCATAGGTAATAATAATATCCGTAAGTAGGTAATTTTCAGCTAACACTGTGTAATTGCTACAGCTTTATATTGTAACATACATTATACCGCATATAAACATAACATTTAAGGTACAGGAATTGTTACATGTGTATGTAAACGTTTGTCTCCGGGCTCCGAATAGGACATTCCTATCTGACACTATGCTCAATCATTGTATGTATATTTGTCTATCTTTCCCATCTATATTGTATTGTACGCTCAGCTTGAGTATCTACTGCTTGTTCTGTTCCTTTGCATGGTAATCGCGTTCCGTTGCTCATTAGCAAAGAAAACTAATCTTTTAGTCATTTTATCTCGTCCAACGTGCATGTTTATTCCAATAATAAATGACACCTTCAATACACCATCATCATCATCTCAGTTTCCACGTAAGTCTAATAGAATTACTAGGATGGATTGATAATGAAGGCTGTACGTAAAAAAAAGTTCAGCTTTTTTCGCAGAAAACTGCTAGCACTATAGTATATGTTTATCCGATATTCCTAAATAGTTGTTGTACATTGCAAAAACTGGATTCAAACAGTTTATCTATAAAAACTAATAGGTGTAGGTAGGGTGCTTATGTATGGCATTGGCGCAGACTTATAGTCAATTAAGCTCGTTCGTTATTGAAGGAAATATTAAAAAAAATTAGTATAAACTATACTGTTAAGGTCACTTAATTTAGTATCAGGATAATAGTGAGTATTTGAGTGGATGTGTTGTAATATCACTCAAGAATATCATTCAAATCATTGTAATGAAAGCAATATCATCAAATCTCAGAGAGTGAAAGATCAAATTTCAGAATGTGACAAAATAGAAACTACATGAAGTCTCAATGAAAGCAAAAGTATGAGAGAAAGGGATCAATCAAATTTCGTCAAGTGATGCAACAAGCTACTAGTGAAAGTACTTTACTAAAAACCATCACAAATTACAAAAAAAAATAATAAACAGCAGCAATAGCAAAACATGTCTGAGTATTCTCATCTTCTTGAGTACGAGCAAAACATGCATATTAAATACCTGAGTATAATATATTATAGTTGTGTAGGTTGTAGCATGTAAACTAATAATTTAAAATAATATACTACACGACTTATGTTCAGGGCTCGTAATTAAGTAGCAAGTTTTATAACGTACTTATACCATGCAGACAGAAAGTAAGTACGGGAGACTCAAACTCTCCAACTCCAATCCACCATGATATTTCCCCCAGTAAATGTATACAAGAATTATAGTGAGTCAACATGTTTACGGGGAGTTCATATAAACCCTTGCAGGATTTCAACAAAGCCAACGCAATTTTTCTCGATCATTTTTTCCTGTACATATGCGTATCGTATGTCAGTAATATAAACATAAGTATACTAACAACTATCTCTTCTCTTTTTGAGCACTGAATGAATAACATGCAGGAAAAAAAAATTGTCTTCCTGAACTTTCGAGATCCAATCAGATCAAGACATTTTTTAAAAAGTAGACTAGACTTTCCGTTTTTTTCTGTCAGGGAGAAATTTGAGATTATTCCTTTTATAGTGGTATAGAAAGGCGTTTTGTATTTTCTGTATTTCTAACTAGCACTTAGCATGTAAATGGTTAACAAAGGGAAGCAATCGAGATAAATACAACGAAATAAACTGCTTCAAGTAGGCTGTCAACTTAAACTGAATTGGCTGCGCTGCAAAAATCTTCACCGCTTCATACATTTATCAGATTTTAGCATAAGTTTCTTAACGAATGAGCAGTTGACTTGGCTTAGTGTTATGGCTAAGGTTCACTAAAGAAGGCGAGTTTTTTGTTGTTTATGTTGCTCTCAGTTATTGAACAAAGTGAAAATAAGTAACAAGGAGAAAGTGAGTGAAAGTAAAGTCTGCATAGTAAAAAGTAATTTGTATCATTATCGTATCCTCATATTACATTTTCACGTTAAAGGCTTGTGTGTCCGTAGCCGTGAAAACTGTCATCGTTGCGATTATTGTTTGACGTGAATGGTCTGGTGTAGCAAAGCTAGCGTTGTAGGTGTCTAAAATGTAACTTGCATGGATTTGTTCAATGTTTTTGTGTGTTTGTACGAAGGTGTCTGCACAACAATAATGTAAGTGTATGTTATAGCTAATTACCTGTTAAGTACTGCTCCTATCCAAAGATTTAAAGTTCTTAAATGGAAACATGGACAAAAAGCAAAAAAAAATCCTTTACGGTCAAAGTCAAACCCTGTCCAACCTTTGGCAACCACATGTAATCTCTGACAAGAAAGCAATACAAACTATAAAAAAAAGAAATTGAAGAGTGATCACTCACTCTTTTTCCGTACCAAACCATAAAAAGAAATATTCATAAATACAATTTCCATGAAACATATTGTGCAAATATTAGGATGACATCGAAAACCCAACAAGATACACAATCGTTTTTGACTTTTCTACTTCATAACCGATTATCCAGCAACCAACCTGCATGATATTTGAACCTTATACAGACGATGTAAATCCTCACTTTTTGCCCCTTTCTTTGAAACATCTCTCGACTACCTAAGCAAATGCTTCTGAATCGGTATAATAATTGTCATGTTTTAGGGAACTTTTCCCATCTTTTCTAATTCATTGACTAAATTATTAATTTCGTGTGTCACATTTTCCTTTCTTCTAGTCAATCAGATGGATTTTATATTCGTATAACATTTGTAGTGATATTAATCGTACGTGTACTTTTACTATATTCAGACATAAATATATATTTACATCTACTTCTATATTATATACATATATGTAATCTCTGGAGTGTACTATTTTTCTGTGGTATAAAAAGCTAAATAAAAAACTGAAAAATGCACAAAAGTCTTAAAAAAGTGAAAAAAATACAACTGTACTACTGTCTGAACAATGTATAACCGTGAGCAATATTCTCTGTGCTTCTATCTATGAAAATACAGTTTCATAATACAATATACTTAATATACTTAACTGTTACGTTGTATTTAAACACTAGCAACTAACTAACTTATACTAGTCTAACCTAAGGTTACTTTACTAATAGCTAGCTGTTGTTAGTTATCATCAACGTCTTCTTTTACAAGTAAGTAGCGTAAGTTTACTAATGCATTAAGTGTCTAAGGTAGAAACTACTTTAAACTACTTGTAGTCAGTTGTGTGTCATCATATCTAGTCAAATAACTGTCCACAATTTCCATACTGCAATGTCCACCCCACCAACCATCATAGTTCATAATAATATAGAGTTTCACTGGATATTTCATTGCTTACCTAAACATCTACGATGATTATGATTACCAATGTAGTACAAGGTTAAAGTAATAGACTGTTGGTGTGGTTTAGTCAGATTCTGCTTTGTCATCTTTCGTTAAAGTGTGTAATGTACTTACTTATGTGTTTTATTGAAGAAACTAGGTGTATCCTATTGCCCCGTCAGATCACAATATAACACAATTAGCTCGCGACATGATAAATTATGTAGTGTGTTGTGTCTAGGCATTGAATACGTGTCGAACTAAGAGCGTGTTCCGATTTATTTTCAATGTGACAAAAACGAATGACTTTTTAGGAGAAAATATATAAGGTTGATGGTATATATACATATATAAGGTGAAAGTTATGGTGTAACGTAAATGTTCATTCCTTGTGATGTTGTTATATTATATTTATAACCATTCATAATGTTATTATTCATCGAGTCTGATAAATTTTGTTGATGCTTGGGCATTTCATGTTATTCGTCATTCATTGTTGGCTACCATCAATTCATCGTGGTATAGATATATGAGTGTGTATAAACAGGTCGTGCTTAAGTGGTTTGGTTTGATCTCATGTCAAATGTGTGCATACTACTTATTCATAGTCACCGTGAATTTTTCTAGTCATTCCGTTTCTTCTCTCAAAGGATTAATTTGTCAGGTTTAATTATGAATTATTATGATACATTTCTGTTACTGGCAATCTCACAGTTTTTAGTACCTAGTTAGTACCTACTTACTGTTTCTTGCTCATCATCCTATCATCATGAATCTCTCAAGCAATATATTCCCTCAGAACTACTGTACAACACAAACCGTGAATGTTGTTTGTATCGTGTTATGTATAACGCAACGCAAACCACCAGTAGTAGAAAATGATTCTCATTTACATAAAAAATAATCTCTTGTCTCTGCGATGTGTGTACTTAAGTGTTTTACAAAAAATTAGCGTGCAATAATAAAAAAGTACAGACTAAAACTCTAATATTATCTAACATACACAAAACGTTGCTATCTATCTCATTATACAGTGAGTCCTAAAAAACGTATTTAAATTTTACATTTACTGTGCTGCTGTGTAAGTGTTACTTGATTAGTTTTAAGTGGACCTTAAATGTGATGAAATTATTGATATTATACCTCATTAGAGACTATTATTGCAACAATACTACATTGCTAACTATGTTTGTGTGTACTACTATTAAATGTGACGATGTGAGTATCAACTATCTATATATTGTTCATCAATGTAATACGAACTGTTCTTACCTGGATATAATTGTAACGACTATAAATGTATGTATTTACTTCCTCGTGTCTCCGAGCGCGTTGTCTTGTTGCGTAAAATGCTGAGTAAAAGTCGTCTATCGTATTTTACCACTGTATGTCACCCAAGAGATGTGTTGCATTGTATGGTATAATGTTAGAGCGGAAAAGGGGAAAGTGCAAACGCACGGCATATTATATGTACGTACTTAACTAGAAAGAACTGTGCGGTTTGTTGCTCGGTGGTGGTAAAAGCGTTGCCTATATTATATACTATGATGTTTTTAGATGTGATGTATTCTCATTGTGTTAGTTTTAATAACTATCTCGGTTCGAGTTCGACTATACTACATACATATTGTATATGTAAATGTGAAGTGTTTCGCACTGTTACTGTGTTTCAGATATTTCCCAAAGCATTTCAACAAAAGAATGCAATGATCATATATAGCGTATAAATAATATATCATTGTTGATGGGCGCCCGTGTGTATACACAGTCATACTTATTGTTAGTGCTTAAAAATCTGGTGTTACAGCTTAAATTCTAATAAAATCATAACGTTGTGTACGTTCTTATTCGCAAAACGATAAATCACTTTGGTCATCATCAAAAGTTTTCTTCTTCTTCTTTTGCATCAGCATCTATTCATGGCACACGGCATACTACAAACTTCAACTTTGTATAGTATTTTACATAATATTATTCTGTATAGCATAAAAGAAAATTTATTGTTAATCTCTACCCCATCTTGGATTGCATATTATCAAACATCTTAATGGACATTTTTCGTATGGATCGCATACATATTATTATGGAGAAATTTCTAGGGTTCAAAGTCATTTTTCAACAATAATGCATATAGCAATAGGGATAGTATGACCTGAGGGTTTCCCATTTTCAAAGACCAGCACATTATTGTGATCCAACTGTAACACCAAGCTAATGGTTTATGGTATGTCATTCTCGCGTTCCTTCAAATGCCATCTGGGTTCTACAGATTACATTTATTTATCATAATTCTCAAGCGAGTGGGTGAAAAGCTGATATCTGCTCCAACTGCATACAACTACCCAGGATAAAAAGACATGACAGGTTTTGATCGTGAGGCTGCTCCTGATACTGTTCAAGATGTATTAAGCTTTCTAATGGTTTTTCACAAGTGCCCTTACGTCTAATCCGAAAACCGGGTATTATTCAGGATTGCGTCGAAAATTGTGGAGGGTAAAAGGAAAAGGACATGATTACATGTGTGTTATGTTATTACTTTTCTCATTGTAACCACCCTGCATACTCAGTACATCCGTTCGTCTCAGCCACTAAGAAAGTTAGTATCCTTGAATTTGAGAGTGGATGATACCGCTTTAAGGCATCTCAGAAGAGAAAGCGCTTATCACTTTTTGCCCTCATGGAATCCATATTTCACACGAGAAAAAAGAAACGGTTCTCCATACACTCCATTTTCTTCCTCTTGCTTAAAAAATATTCACACATTACCATGAAATAAGGATCCACAACAAAAATATAAGTTGCACATCGTACATTACCCAACCAGTGAATCTTTGCCTCCGTTTCATCCGTAATAAGAATTGCTTTAATGGTTTACATTTTGTACTGCTGCAAACACCACTTTCTCTTGTCTGGATTATAAATGTATGTAGGTAGAACATAACATAACATAGTAGTAATAACGTGCTGGTTGGAAAGCAAAAACTTTAGTATTTAGAAGAAGAAAATGTGCTACTCTTGAACACATTTCAGTCACAGTTTGCAAAGGGGAAAAATAACCGAGCTGGGTTGTATCACGCCTTCACGGAAAAAGAAGTAGAGAGACAGCCGACTTTATTTTCTATGTTCATATGTGTCATCATCCCAAAGCAAGCTGTATTTTATGGATAAACTTGAGCAGTCCAAGACGAAGAAGGAGCGAGTGCAACCCCTAAAATGTCCAGGTGATATTTCACTTTTTATATCTTTTCGTTTTGTAGGTGACTCCTAATGGGCTTGGGAATGGCTTCCTTAAATTGCCATTTATTTCCAAAACTTTAACCAGAAGATACCCTGCGTTTCGTATACATATCGTTTCATTATAGTTGCTGCTCCTACTACTACTCCGTATCTGTGTAGCATCCCATCCTAATGCATCACAGTCAATGAAAGATTATTGTTGGTTTATATTTTTCCTCTTCTTCTTCTTCTCCTGGAATGGAATTCCGGGGAGCGTCATACTGAACTATTATTGTCCCACTTGAAAAGTTACAGTTATTACATGAGAGAGTGAACCCAATCAACATGCTAAAGCTCTGTAAGCACTCTTACGCAATATATCAAAAATATATTGTGCCATAATCAGAGCCGTAATGGTAAGTGCTCAAAACTGTAATGAATTACGCATCAAGTTGCCAAATTATTGATGATTTAATATTCCATTAGTTCTTCAGTACATTACGGTCACACAAGTATTAACTTTTTTCCAGAGTGGAAGCAACTCAACTCTAACTCTTAAGTATGATACATGCATGGCTTTACATTTTAGGACACAATATTACCCTACAGTAGTGCATCACTGACTTATGTTACTAATGTGCAATAATGCATAACAGAAAAGCACATCAGTTTGCTGCTGGTAAGGCAAATTTTAGTCATGTATGTTGAGATCCAACTCCAAGGGAAGTTTTGGCTAGGATATTCTGATTCAAAAACTTTTCTCGTTTAATAGCGTCGGCATTCTGTGGGATCGGCAACAACAGCCTAAAATGTATATGACGGGATGAATACCAGTGTAACTGGCTGATGCAGCTGACAAATAATCTAAAAAGTCGCCCGTGTCCCCGGAAAAATGACAAATATCATCAAGTGCAGCTGTGCAAAAATTAATAATCTACGTTCTCATAAGGATAATGTTCGCTTCAGTTTTAATAACAAACAACAAGCTTCACCCATAATGTGAAGGAAGACCGTGTACGAAGATGATTTTTTCTTCTTGATTCTCTATTCTAGATAGCATGTTATGAATCACCACCACCACAAACTTGAGAGGAGGAAACTTATCTCAGGTTTTGCATTCAGAAAGTGTTTTCCTGTGTTCTGCTCACGGTACTACGGTATCAATGATAAAAGTAAAAAGTTTGAAAAGTTCACTTGAACCACATTAAATTCACTACAAGGATTTAGCATATTCGCCAGATGAATTGGTGGAGGCACCATTTACAAACTCCAGCGTTCACTCACAAAAGAAGTTGGAAGGATAGGAGTACTAAATTTCAGGTTGGAAGACCCGCATTCCTATATTTATGATATTAGGGAAAGCTAGCTTTGCTCGTAGACATCAAAGCAAGCTCCATTGAAAGACAATTACGGATTCTACTACGACGGAAACTTTGGGGAAATAGTCAACCATTTTATATGGAACGTTGCCATTTACTTCCGTATATAATAGGTTGACTACAGGAGCAAAATTGATAGGTGGGGTAATACGAAGCAGTCAAACCAAACCTCGATTTTAAGATTTTAAAGATATTCCTTGTCTCTACTATTTTAAAGAATTATTCAAGTAAATGGATCACGTTATACTACTTGCTTGATTGACGCGCATTTATTAGCAAGAAAAGGTCAGAGACGCCAAATATGAAATTGGTTGCATTAGCCTTTTTTAAATATTTACAAGGCAAATGGATTTTTGGTGTAACTTTTCATCCAGATCTCACCTAAACCGCAAAGGTCACACCAGTCACTTTAGATTTGATCTAGACCGCCATACATAATACACGGTGAAGTGTGTGTCATTACAAGAGTTTCTGTATTTATCAATAAAAACCTTGGGAAATAACATATTTTTTGATCTTGCATTGATACTCCGTCCTCCGCGGAGCAACTTCTTTGGTAGTCCTACTCCGTTTTTTACTTTTAATCCCAGAAGAAAAATGTGGAAAGATCCTCTTTGAGACGATACCAGTTGTTACCACTTGACTCTAATTGTTGTTAATTTTGTTAATTAAGAAAGTTAGAGAAAGACTCGGAGCAGAATCTGAGGGTGGAATAAAGTAGGAAACAAAGGAGGGAGCGAAGAACAAGAAAGAGTGAAAGTTTTTTCATCTCATCATGAATCCTTGTAGCAAAAAAGTAGCTTGCATACATATGAGTTATGTAAGTTTTTGTAGTGGTTTTGCTATACAGCCTCCAACTTCTCTTCTAATAATGTTCTTATATGATGAGTATATACTTATTATATATTTTCTGCTGTTTTTTTGAGCTTCTTCGTATTCTCTATTCGTTTGCATCACGATACCCCTACCGAAATAAACAGGAATGGTTAGAGCTAGTCTAGTTAGTTGTACATAACACTCAAGTGCTTTTTCTTTCTTTCTTTCCACATGGACAAGAAAACACATACTTTAAATAGAACGACATACCACGTGTGTATTATTGTGTATGCAAAAGTATGTACAGCATGAACTACACTCAATCAGCTACACACGAATTAAACCAGGCAGACTCCCTTAAGGTTCCACTTCTCTCTCAACAGCAGCTCCACATTTTTCCTCCCATCCAACTTGGTTTATTTCAAGTAATAAGCAAGCATCCGATTTAATATATCATAGCAGACGTCCTTCCGTGTCTCCCGTTGTCTTCCAAACCTGTGTGCTTGTCCTGGTTAGTTTGGAAAGGAGTAGTAAGTGCTCGCAATAATGAACGTGAATACCTACAACAACAGATGAGAATGTGAGGGAAAATACAATGGAAAGTTGGGGGGAAGGCGGACGTGAACTAATATGGAGAGGAAAAATCTCTCTCATAATTCACCACACATACAGCAGATTTATATAAATGCACAAGTTTAGGTAGCCAACCAGTAGAAACAACAGAGCACATTACATGATCATGATGATGACGATCTACCACTACCACCACCACTGTCATGACAAAAGCAGAAGGACACAAAACGAGAAGTGAATTGGGCCAAAACTTTTTTGCAGGGAAAGCTCCGCAAGTAAAAAGAAAGGGCAGAGAAATTAGAAATTATTTTAACGATTCCCCAGCTCTTTTCTACTTTACCGGAATCTAATGTATGTTACTTTGTTGCAGCAGTGATCTGTGAGAAATTCATTTTGAGAGAGGAGAATTATATATTTTTTGGCATATGCCTACAAATCTTTGCTGCCTCCATTCCATTCCTCTTCTATATATCTATACGCGCTGTGCTATATGAAATGATTATTGTGAATATAGACTCCATGCAGATACAGGAAGACTTTGCTTTCCACCAGTTTCGCTTTCTCTGTTCCTATTATTTTATTAAAAGGAAAGTTTGCGGAGTCGTTGTGTTACTTATGGGCACATCCTTCCGGAATCCGTATCACCAAATCACCATTCAGAACGTTGCTTTTACTACTTCATCCAGCACATTTATTTGTGTTTGGATGTATACTTTGGCGGCGCAGAGAGGGACAAAACTACAATCGCAAATAATGTAGCTAGAATAGAATACTTTATATGGGACTAACTCGCTGCATTAGCGATGTATACATGCTGTTGGCAGTGGTTAAAGTTGCAATCAAAGCTTTTTGTAATCAAGTACTTGTCTATATAGCTCTTTTGTAATAGGATCTGATCATCTTCACCCAAAATCAGATTCAATTTCTGACAACAAAATTTCCAAATCCGCGTTGATGCGGGCTGGACGAGGGCCAGAAATCAAATGAAAAATCAACAAAGGGACATGAAGAGTCAGCATCATCAGCCATTTCCTAACTTGACCCATGACGATAATAATGTAATAGCTGTGATCTGGTCGGGCCAAAAAATGGGATTCTAGCTCAGTTTTGTGCTTACCAACTGAAATATTTCTGGGGCTACTACCACCACCATTTCCACACCCCCAGGTTTTATTCGAACGCAGCTCCATCCCTGATAACCTCTTTGATATTGAAGTATATTATGTAATTCATCAGAATTAGCGTTAGCGTTTTACTATAAAGCTGTTTAACCCGATATGTGAGTGGAGCCGAGTTGAAATGAAAGAATGTTAAACTTATTGTACCGTCACCGTCTATATTAAAAACGCATTATTGAGTTCGGCATTTTGAGAGAGAGAGAGAGAGTTTACTCAACCAACACAGTTGCTCACTCTTTATTCGAACTCAATATCCCAAAGGATTTTCCAAAGAAACTGTCTTTATAGCTCTCTTCCCCTTCTCTTCTTCTTCCTACGGTTTATCATGCCTCTTTATTCTTCCTCGAGAGTTTGGATCGCGCAATAGGTACGTACATCGTATATAGTTGTAGAATCCGCACATACACGCATATATAACTTAATGCTACAGCAAACACAGTAGGCCATCATTTACTTTATTCCATTTTACTGCTCACTCTCTCCTCATGATCTAGTAAAGACGGAGGAATGAAAAAAGGAAGAAGAAGAGTTTGAAATGCTCGTAATTCGGAAGGCATGCCAGCAGTGAAAATTATGTAGTCATTACATGACCCGGGCGGAAGGCGAAAAGATCAAACGAGAAGGAAATGGGACGGTAGCTTCTGTTACTTTTATACTTACATACATTGTATGTGCACACGATAAAAAATATATTATACACACGCTTTTTTTCCTCCCGAATTTTTTCTCGCTTGCTTGCAGCTTCTTCATGCTCTTGATGATTCTCCCAGCTTTGGATATTCTGAGTGAGGGAAGTGAAAACACCGTCATCAGAAGAGCTACGCTATCAAATAAAGAGAAGAAAAATATCTGGAAGTGAAAGTTGTAACTGGAATTTAGAATCACTCCAATATATATACTCCTTCTCAACTCCCAATTCACGAAAAAGAGAGTTTTATTTTAACTTCACGACTATTTTGCCACTGTGCAAAAATTGAAGAGCAGGAGCGGTTCACGTTCACGCTAAAAAGCGGATCGTACGTTGTGTTGTGAGCCATCAAACTGCATTTATAAATGCTTACTTTACACTTATTATACGTGTACATCTATAAAGAGTCAAAGCTCATGCAAGAGGCAACTCAGCTCCCATCCAAAGTTCAGTCTTTCAGAAAAGAAGAATAGTTTCATGATCCAGATATTTTGTCTCCGCTGTCTGATCAATCGGATGTGAGTCGATGTCGTCTTGGATGTAACTACATTTTGCTCAGTTTCCGATCAACACATTCAACTGTAAAAAAGAGAGAGAGAGAAAGAGAGTTGGAGGGAAAATGAAAGAAATGTGAAACATGTATTGTTGGGTAGAAATAATACAGTATGAAAACGTTATTTGTAAAAACCCCCAGTAAAACAATGCACTTAAGGGATCTGCTTAGTCAATTGTGAATTTAGATCTTTTGTGCTTACACACAATATTAGGAGCCCTCCAGCACCCTTCCCACTTCTAATCTGATGGAGAAAGGAACGGTAAGACAACTGCAGACTTTCGTTTCGTGCTTCATTGTGTTCTCTCATCTCAACAGCGCGACTACTAGTACGGGTGTGTGTGAGTATGGTTAACTAGCTGCATTACAAGATTTTTTTCCTTGAGAGTTGTTATAAACTATGTAGCATCTCTAACACTAAAAAATCAATGTTTCCCCATACATGTATTAGCCTTCTTTACTTGGCACATCTGGAAATGGCTGTGAGGGCCTAATGGTCTTTTTGGTAGTTCCCATACACTCTCTCTTCCCTCTCGCCTTTTAATGCATGTTGATTCCAAAAAGTTTTTTTCTTGGCTTCTGGCATGACTTTCTATTATTTCATTCCACTTGAGTTTTCCATATAAAAAAAGATTTTCATTTTTAGTTCTGAAAGGCATAATGTCAGGAAGTGTTACTGCCGCTTGTATAGCCACAACAATTTCTATAAACAGGGCTCTCTGTTTTTCCATGTGTAGTCATGTAGTCATCCCAAAAGTCGAAGTCAAAATGTGAAATGGTACTTTCAGATATTAGCTGTCTTGGCTTTCCAAAAGTTCTTTGGCTTCTGTCAAGCTTCCTGACTATCTTTGGGAAAAACTAAAAGAAAGTGTGTATAAGCACTACTTTTCTGATCCCATCGTCGCAATAAACGAACACTTGTTCTGGTCATCATATATCCTCCATTATTGCATCGCGTACAAACAAATCTTGTCCAAGTTTTACTACTTATATATATGTGGAAGAGGAAGGAGACATCTACTATAAGCGGGCAAATCTTGATGTTAGACTGGACTGAAGACGGCGACGATGATGGTTACATTGGCATTGCACAAAGAGCTCCAGTCTGGCACGGACAAGGACAGAGAAGCAATGTTGCAAAAGTCCGAGCTCTCATTAGAATTAGCCAAAGCTAAAAGTTGCAATGTCAGTATTTTTTTTATCACAGACAGCCAAATAATAAAAACGGATGGAAGTATAATATAATGCAAGTGATATAAGATATGATATAATACAGACAAAAGTAAAGGCCTTATTGTTTGGGTGTCCGCTAAAATTAACATTTGAAAGTTGTAAAGCTATTCAGATGCAAAAACAACTTGTACAGCTTTCTATATTATATGTGTATATGAATACTCTTCTAGCATTGATAAAGCCTTGTGCAGTCAAACCACGGTGTGGAAATAATGATACCAATGTATTACGCCAATATCAAGTCGATACCCAATCGGGATTTATATTGCTAATGGCTGATTGGGAAAAATGTTAAAGGGGTTTCTTTGGCGAAACCTTCATCTACTTTTCCTAATGATAGATAAGGATGAAACGGATAATGGCTCAGGGTTGCGGTTCCTTTTACTTACACAAAGTAAGACTAAAAATGTATATATATCCATTCTATCCTGTCCCATGTCGGTTCTGGGGAGACGGATGAAATTACTCGAATTAACTTTATTGTGTGTAGTGGTGACGGCGGAGTTTGGACTCAACTTCCCAACATTGTTTTCCAGTTTTGACCTATAGCGTTATTGTTTCTTCTTTCTCTTTTTGTACGTGGCTCACACAACACAACGGCAACCACAAGCAACTGTAATTGCAAGTCGAGTGTAGCAAGTTTTTCTTTTCTTTCCGTCCTACTTGCTCCCGAAACACGTTTACAAAGATACAAAAGTGTATGCCGTTGCTTTTGGAGGATTGCTAAACCAGAAAAACGTACGGATAAGCAGGAAGAGAGGGCTCCAGGAAAGCAAAGAGGAAAAAGTGGAATAAAACTGATCGTATTGCTGATCACGTCAATTTCCAATTACACTCAATTACTGGTCCGCTCAGTGCGCACCACTGGGAGCTTATAAACATTTTGGGAAGATATGGGAAATGATGGAATCTCAAGAACGGCATGGGCTCTCCAAGCTGCGCACTTACTTTTCCTTTTTACTATGCTCTTTTTCCCAATCACTTATAATAATATCCAGTGCATTGAACAATCAAGAGATGGAAAATGCATTCCATTCAAAATATAAAATTTTTACGTTTCTCCACACCAGTCAAACTCAACCGTCCTTTTCTAATGCATTGGAGCAGTTACACTCAAATAATAAAATTAAATGGATAACCCTTTCATATTTATAGAACACCCGCACAATCCAAAACTTGCTTCATGATAAAATAACAGGGTTAGCTCACGTTATCCCATATTATTTTCTACTTTCCACTTTCTCCTTGTCAAACCGTGGGAGGGTAATATGATTGGATTTCTACCTTTCAGAAAAGGCATGCAGAAAAGAATTGCTTAAGCTTAAACTAGGTATGGGAGACCCTGTTTTGTGTCAGCTCAAAGTCAAGCTTGTAAGTTAACGACTCTGGAATTAATTAATTAATTAATTATTAAGGAGCATTCATAAAATCATTCCTGTTGATGTACTACTAGGAAATTTAAGTTTATGTTGATAAAATTATATGAAGCTGTTCAAACACATCTTGTGTAAGAATGCATGCAATTTGGACCATATGTACTTTGGTTTCACAGATAGCTGGTTCCCTTACTTGGCAGAGGTTATAATCATGATGAACAAAAAGTTGCATGTAATATTTACATGTTTATATGTGGACTTTCCCAGTTTCTCTAAATGAAGCTTAGGAGGAACGTTGAGTAGTACTTTTTGTGACAAAACAGGATACCACAAACTAATCAAGCAAACCATTCAACCAACAAACACACAACTCTCTCATCACCATCATCATCATCTTCTTCTCCTTCTTCATGCGAAAGATAGACAGATGGAATTAGTTAGAAATGTGATTTAATATAGGAAAGGGAAATTTAAGGGAAAAATGAAACCTCAGCAATTTCATCAGCATGCTGATGATGATGGGCATATAGGATCAGCAAAATAAATCCGTTTGAGCCTACCTGGATGGAATGAATCTAGAACAAAAAAAAGTTGTGTCAGACTCTTCTCTCCCGCTTTCGAGGGAAGCTACGTATATCTTCTCCAATGACTGGCGTAATCGTATATCACTATAAAAAGTAACTACCAACCAACTACCCACGCTGGTAAATACTTTAACGTAACACTACTCCTAAAAATGTATATGTGTATCCATTTCCTCTCTATTTCAATTTATGATGAATTGGTGTACTTACTTGACAGCGGAAGGTGATCTCCTTTTATCCTTATATCAATTTATACTCTATTTTCCAACTCAACAGCTTTCACTGACTTTCTCTCTCTCATAAGTTGGCACGAAGATCAATCAACTTCAATGGGGGTTTAAATAAATCACACAAAACCTTCCCACTACATATTTTCATTAAAAATAGGGATGACATTGTGACAAATGTATACGTAGATATTAAAGACACCATCGTTAACGGGAGCCTCCATATTTGGGCTAACACAATGTGCAAATGAGGCTACACTGAAATGAGCGTAATCATTTAAAATCAACAACAAATTGGGAATGACTGGTCGGGTCGGGTCTCAGTTTCCGCTTCGGTAAATCGTTGGGTTGGTGTTGGTAGCAACACCAAACCACTCATGGTGGAAACTGCTTCAGTGTTCCAATCTCACATCTCCCCATGTCCGACATCCAGTTGAGTCCAGTGACTTGTCATTTCCTTTTTTGGTTTAAGGACCTACTTGGTGTATTTGTGCTCGGTTTGGCTATCATTTGGGGTTATATACAACTCTAATCTCCGATCTCCCTCATCATACTCACATTGATTGGCATTACATTCCCTTTTCGACCCATGATTTTACGACTGGAGCAGTTAGTTTAGAAAAGTATACAAAGCATGAAAAACGAATGTCACCGGTCAGTAAGTTACAATCCAAATCCAACTGCAGCAGAAGAACAAAGTATGCCAGTAGTAAGAAAAAACACGATAGCATCCATTATTGCGTACATATAAGCGTGTTGTTTTAGTTGTAGTTGTATCATGTCTCAAAAGAGGAATTCAAGGAAACATCATCAGGCATGAGTAGCTCTGATATTATCGCAAAAGGGGAAAAAAGTCTTAAATAGAGGGAAAATAATCAAAAAGGGAACGAGAAAAATGAGACAAAAAAAAATCAGGAATTCTAGTGTAAGAGAAAAGATAGTGGCGCTACTACTACTGCTCCTCCTGAACACGGACCTGATACAGCCCAACTGGTGGCAGCATCATCAGTACTATATCGTCGGCAGCAGTGGGCGGATGAACCAAAATCCTGTGCAGTCAACCAAAAAATATGTCTAGCTCACGTCACCCTATAAGTTACATGGTATTTTGGAGGAGAGATATGATGATGAAATATAACACGACGCTACACATTTTGTTACATTTCTTTGTCTCTTTTTTCTTCGTTCTCTGTCTCCTTCTCACTTTCTTCCACTTTTCTTCCTCTCACAACTCAGAACATTAGTGTGCGGAGCAAAGCGGCGAATCAAAAAGGAAAAACGGAAAGTGAAGCGAAAGAAAGGGAGAATTGGGACTACTATGACACGATGATGATGCCATGTCCAACTTACTTTTGCTCCAAAGACACCTTAAACTGTACATATAAAGCGGGGATGATGGTGACACACCTAATATATACGTAGTTGTTTCTTGTTATGCTCACTCTCCGCAGTTAAACTGGCAGGAAAAAGAAAGGGATACAATAAGATTCAATGAAAAAAGGAAGACAAATAGTGTGTAATCGTAATAACCAACAGCATTTCATACAGTTGTTAGTTAACGGGTGAAAGGAGGAAAGGTTGAGGGAAAAGTGTACCTTTATTTATGTACGTAACTTTTTTAAGGAGGCATGCATGTATGCCTTATTCCACTTCCGCATACTACCCTGATTTTTGTTATTTTTGGTGAACTGTCGAGTTCCCATTCTAAAAAAGAAAATCAAGAAAGGATTTAACCTTGTGGAAAAAGTTTTTCTTATACTTTTAGATGTACTATTTTTTCACTCGTATTTTTTCTCTTTCCGTTTATTCTTCCCCTGTCTTGGTTTTTTTATCCCTGGATTCTTTTTATACTTTTTGTATCGCTTAGCTTAGCGTATGTATACCTATACCGCAGCTTGCTGGCATCATTGCCATTACTAGCTGTTGATGGTATAGTTTTAGTAGCATTACTTAGTTTGTATTATTCTTTTCTTAACTTCTTTTTCCGTAAAGAGAGAGCCGGTGTTGGTGTTCGGCTGTCTAGCTTTGATTCTGACGTTATGTTGTACATTAGATTATTATATCTCTCCGTATCCTTCACTTGTCTTCTCTTTTCTGTCCTGATCCAGAAACTCAAGTTCCTCTCATCTTTTTTCTACTTTTCCTTTCTCTCTTTCGCTCTCTCTCTTCGGCGAAAGAGGGGAAAATGTGTTTAAGTAAGAAAGCAAAGGATAGAAAAACAAGAAAAACAGATGAGAATGAAATGGAATGAGTAGTAAGAAGAACTTTGCTACTCCTCTTCTCCACTTTCTTTCTTTTGACTGACTGAGTGAGTGTGTATGTCTTTAAGTTGTTTCTTGTCTTACAACTGTCAGATTCTTGTGAAGACGGAGATGAAGAAGAGGAAGAGAGGCACAGTAAAAACATTCTTTCTTCTCCCAAACAACATACATGGATGGGTCCAACCAAAAACACACATAGAATTTTATGCATGTTCCTACACAATATTGCTGCATATTGCGAGTACGTAAGACACTCATACAAATATTCCTTTGGGATTCTCATCTTCCCGACTCTTACGCTCTCGAGTTTTTCCCTACGATTTCGTGAACAAGAACAATCATCAAGAGTAAGATAAACCTCTTGTGTCTTTGAGACATCATCATCAGTAACATCATTCTTGTTGTTTTCTCCACTACACGAGTTTTTAACATTGGGTTGAATCCTGAAGGTACAAAAGATGGATAAGGCGCAAAAAAACAGGAATCATACGCACATATACTACCCTACTATACACATTTAATTTTTTATCAAGTAGGCTACGAGTCAAAGGCTACAAATGGACAAGAGCATGTAATATAAGGGTTAGGATCCGGATCCCAATTCTCAGATTTGAAACACTTGCTCCTTTACACCATTTCTTGTAAAATTGATTCTGTTTGATTAAACTACTCCATTTTCATTGCATGGATCAAGGTGGGGTTATTGGATTATGCTCGGATAAGAGAATGCCCGACCTTTTCCCATTTTTGACTGCTCTGAATAGAGAAAAAGTAGACTACTTTCCACTTCCACCCACCTTCGTACTTTTTGACGTCTTCCACAAAATGTGTCACTTCTCCACATCATCACATAAAATCTTGAATGGGCGGTTTTCAGGCAATTAGGAACTTCTCTATTGGCACGTCCCCTCATGTGATGGAAGGAGAATGAATAATTTTTTAAATTAAAACAGCCCACGTAGCTCAGCATCCTTGTAGCACTACTTTCTATGTGTGGGTATGCAAATGGACATTATTATTTCATGCATATTGCTACTATTTGTACCCAAACCCATGATGTGACAAAGAAAGCATGAAAATATATGGTTACTACTCCTCCTCTAACTTTTCTTTCGAGCATTACAATTACGACGAAATTGGTGCAGAATCCTTAATGTTTTAAGAGAACAGAGTGTGATACGGTCTTGCTTCTACGTCGTCCTCTACACCATCACCATGTGGCGGCTCACAATGCATCTTTGCACTGGATTCTCAAGGAAGTCACCAATTTGGTGTGAATGTTCCTCCATTGCAATGCAATGGCACATGAAGTAACAGTTATGTTATGTTATGCTGTATCATACGGTTTGAATATTCAACTTAACGAATAGTTGATAGTGAAGTGAAAGTAGGATGGCAGGCAGCTGTTGCTCTACTAACAACTCTAGCTATTCCTTTACTATACATAATGGATATATAGAGACCATTTTAGTTGATACATAGAAAATTGCTCTTTTTTCCATGATGGTTCTTTTTACAAAAGTTGATTGCAACACGAAGTCGTGCTAATTCTAAAAGAATATTGTACATATTTCTGCATTATCATGCAAAAGCATGTAAAAGCTGAGCCAGTAAAGACAGTACGTACGCACAACAGGAAGAAAGTATTAATGGTCTTATGCTCGTGTAGGTATAGGTAAGGATGAAGTATGTAGCATGAACATTTAACTTTCTGGACTAGACAAGATCTCATCATTAAATTTTCATCAGGATTTGCAATCAGCTCTAACTGTAAACCGGTAGGTTTTCTTATATCACCGTATTTAGACAAGCTTTACTTTATACACTCAGCCCAAAATCACTCTGGGTAAAACTAAAACTCGTTGAATTTCACTGCGCACAGCTGGAAAGTGTTATAGTAGCTAGTTGGTATGAAACAACATGCGTTATGTAAACGAATACTTGGAACTCTGTATCAAACTCCATTTGAAACAGCACTCAAAAATCCCTTTCTCAAGGAAACCTACGTAGTGGAAAGCGCGTTGATGATGATCCCTTTTTAACTGGCTAGGGGAAAAGCGAGTACGCGAAGAAAGTTGTGTACGTAACTCTAAAAAATATGAATTACAGTAAAACATCAAGACTTATTTGGTGCAGTAAATAGGAACCCTTCTTGTTCATATAACATTCGAAACCATATCAAGGTGAGATTACCAAACTCACTACATAATTTGTGAAAAAAAATCATAAATTTTATAAAATCACTATCGTGTCTACAATTTCAACGCTCGAACTTTACAAGACAGAGAAAGGTCAGTTGTCAGTTGCTACAATATTTTGAGGACTGTAGGAAGCTCAACGGAAACTTACTAAAGGGTCCCTGGAGCTGAACGTTCTGATACGTACTTTGTTAATGCTTAATTAATGATACATGTATAGCATGTACATACATACATACATACACGGGAATGCAATCTTTACATGCATAAAATTGACTTTCTCTGATGCTTGCTCCTTTTGACTTGAAGCACATGACGAACAAGAAAAAAAGGAGAGGAAAGCAACATTCTTTTATCGCAAAAAAGACTCCTTACGATGTTCCGGAAATCCCATAAACAATGAAGAAGAGATATACACAAAGGAGAAAGCAAATGGGAGATAGAAATTAGAGTTCCTTTTCCCTGCTGTGAATTTCCTTTCCCCTTTTTTTCAGTCCCACATAATTTTTCAGTGTTTGTCGATGCACATTACTTACACAAAAACATCTTATTGTTCCACCGTTAGAGCCACACTGCTGTGAACATTATTCGAATGCATTGTGCGTTCCTTATACTCCCTTGTACCTTTCCGTATCCCGTATATAAGCCAAACCAGATCCATAATATTATATTGAACCAGCAAGCATTGCAATTTCTGCTTTTTATTTTTTCTTTCTTTTCCTCCTTTAACCAGAGGAAACGTGCCAAGAAACAAAGAAATAACAGTTTGCTCCACTCCCACTTTTTCAGAAAGTTGCTTGAAACATTGATGTTATGTTAGGTTGCTCGTGGTCCTGTTTGTTTCATTTCTTACATCCCTCTTCTGTGTTCACGTAACTTCCTAGCCAGCCTACCTTTCTCCATTCCAGCATTTGAGCTTATCAAAGCGAGAATTGGGTGATGCAGAAAAAACAAGGAAGGATGAACATGGATAGATTGATACTGGAAGCACCTTTGTAAAATTGCGATAACAAATTGCGTTGGTAGAACAAAAGGAAAAGCAAGAAAAGGAATTGGAAAAATATAACCTTGGACGTTGTTGAAACATTGTACATAAAATTTCATTGTTACGATTCACTCACGTACGGAGTAAGTACGTAAAACTTATATACGATACGAGTATGCATATATGTAAAATATCTAGCCTCAGAAATACTCAGAACCTGTGGAAAAACATGTTGTGTCTACACATCCAATCTTTGTTATAAAAGTGAACGTGAGTAGTTGTTTCGACGATTACAAAATACAATGTCACCTAGATTTTGATGATATCACGGTTCATTTCTGTTGGTGTGTTTGGGGTCATCCGATAATTGAACATATAAATATGTCATTAATTAACAGTGGTAGTGGTCCGATTTAAGGATTTATACAATGTTCATTGAAAAGAGCGTAAAAATCACGATTAGGAATATTATGAACGTTCACATGGTATAAAAACGTGCCTCAAGTTTCCCCTTGCCTCTTGCTACTTGGAAATAATGCGTTGTAGATCTCCTTTGTCATGCAGTAAATCAAATATTCCTCGTATATTTACGCAGCGTTATGAAGACCTAAGTAAAGCATTGGGGACATGGAAGCACACACTTGTTAATGCAAGGCTGTATGGATATGCAAGATTCCATCTCGTTCAAAACCGAAATAGAGATTTACTAGAAAGACAGATAAAGACAACTTTGGCCATAATGTAATACGCTATAATATATACTCTATGTGTATATCAATACATTGCATGTCTATGATTAAATATGTATGTAGGAGGAGGTATACGAAACATTGTATACTCAAATTGTCGCGTCTCTTTAGTTTCATTCATGACATTATTGACAGAGTCATTTTTTCTTATACGGGAGCTGGTTCACTTTTTCCACCAGAATCTGGGCCAGATTTACTGTTTGTAGATTCCTTTGGTTGGTTCCATCCTTTGAGTCCTTCAGGAAGCTCAGTATTCTCTTCAAAAGAGCCTGTTCCCTCAACAAACTCTTCGTAAGTGGATTTCTCAGGGAACGGTCTCTTCCCCAACAACTCAATCATGTCGTCTCGACTTAGTATCTCCTGTTTCAACAGCCGCTCTGCAACCTGTGCCACAGAAAAAAAACCTTGTCATCAACAAGAACTGCTTTAGCAAAACACGTCAATATCCTACCATCCCATCCCATTTCCTTTCAAGTACCTCATATTCAGTTATCAACCTGTCACTCAAGAGCACCTGCACCGACTACTTTAACAATTTATAAACCAAATGTAATTCCTGAATCAAATTAAGAAACTCCAGAGAAAGTGAGCTGTCAATTCTGGGAAATCTATTTCCATGATACTCAATGTTGATTTCCTTTGAATGCTGTACGATCGTTGTTCGAGTAGAGGGTACCCAAAGTGTTTAATATGAGGCTTTTATTTCATCCCCTACATGATCGAAAGAAAGAGGGTCAGCTTCAGCTACTTGAAAGCTGTTCCCTAGACATAGGCATATACACACGAAACCTAACTTAACGACACCGCTGAAAGGTTGTCTCAAACATAACATATATATATATATAAGAGCTTGTCATTTCCTTTTTCCTTTTTACTAACGCAAAACTAGCTAATTTTTAATATGGTGCTGAAGAGCTGTCGGTTTCACGTCAAAACTCTGAGCATCGTATGCAGACATACCCAATATGGACTGAGCCGCAAGCAAAAGTAGTTTTCAAGGTGCCAGTTAAATGTCATTGAATGATTGAATTTGTGAACTTGCAATTTTGAAGAAAAGAAAGTTGAAAAATTGTCCGCCGTTCAGAGCGGCTACTGTTGGCACGATAGCAGCCTTACTGAATGGGAATATCTTACGCATCACTCAACAAAACCTTACGTTAGTTCAAAATCAGAGATGAGTTCAAAGATGGACAATTAGGTGACGTTTCAAATGAAATTTCAAGGACGAACTTTCTTTCTTTCTAGACTTCAAAAGATTACGTTATGAAGCTGTTAATCTTTCAGCAAAATCTGCTTCCTTGTTCATAACTACTACAAATCACCGTAATCTTTTCTATGCGTTTTATGAAGTTTCTCTTCAAGGTCATAATAGTCACATTGATATTTCAAACCTTGTTTTCCCCATTCAGTGCTTACAATTAGAAACTAGTGCGTACCATTACCATCCATGTCATCAACTTGACATATTTATATTTCGACTCGACTCTCAACCTGACAAATACAATGCATTTCTACTCTTCCGCATCTTAACAGTTACATCAACTATCAACTGCAGTCGGAAACCCTATTTCCAGACAACAGTTTCTGGAATACATGCACATCTACACGCACTTTATGCTGTGCTATATAATAACCTCGATATATATAATATAATATATAATGCAATGAAATCAAATATATATTCAAAAACGCGCAATAGACACAAACCAATTTAGTCTCCTGAATCGTCATTGTAATATTCAATTGACATAATATTATAAAAATGCTCAAAGAACTATGAACATCCCTGAACTGGAGAAAGCTTGAATGGTTGCCTGTAAGTGTAATGTAACAAGTTTATGCTCCGTGTAAATCTAATCATGCTGTCTAGCTCATACGTACTTCGACTCCGACATTTCCTGCTAATCAATGAATGAACTTTGAAGTCTCTACAATATAACACCCGTATCAAAAAGTATGAGTAAGTTTGCCAAGTAGTCTACATACACCAAACCAATAATACGCTATACTGGAGCAGAATGCTGTAACTGGAATGCATCACTCAGTTCTCAACATTCTAGCCTCAAGCATCGTTAATGAACCTGGCTTCATGCTGGCTCTTAGAATGTGAGAATTCTTACTTTTATCGACGAATCTTCCATTCCAACAACTTTCACTTTAGTGAAAACTTATCCACTTTCATCAACCACGTCACCTATCGTTTTTGGCCCGAGCTGTTATTATTAGAATACTTCATTGCAACCCTATTTATTATACAACTGGCATTCGAAGCACAACGGCCTTTTTGTTTTCAAAACATTCATTCTACATAATACGACACACAACAGTATC
The DNA here is from genome assembly GCA_034697805.1 of Orchesella bifasciata. Taxonomy (NCBI): domain Eukaryota; kingdom Metazoa; phylum Arthropoda; class Collembola; order Entomobryomorpha; family Orchesellidae; genus Orchesella; species Orchesella bifasciata. The sequence continues at coordinate 51,400 of JAQGAP010000136.1, forward strand.
GCTCCAATACAATTCTACCTACTTAACTACTACACTATAACTTTTCAATTGTGATACAATTTGTTGATTATTTGCCCACAGGGTTCTAATTTGATATTCATGATCTCATCTCACATCGTCATTGAAAATAGTCCTTTAACATATTGTTTTTACGAGTTTAAGCCACTACTAAACAGAATCGACAAGATACGGATGAAAATCCATTGTAAAGAAAAAATGGTTCATTTCACGACAGTAGTTACTGTTGGTGTTCACTGCTCAGATAAACAGATTGTATGGCATTTCATATATAGCTAGCTTAGCTTACACCCTTACTGCAAACTTCATAGTATGAACCGATATATGTATATGATCCAATACAATGCAATGTTTTAATAACTGTTCTTATTACTGAAAGAAGTCCTTTCAACTCTAACGTATAACTATGCTACTAAACTATAAAGAAAGCAGGTTTAGTAATGCAATACTTCGTCAATACGTAATGTTAGTAGTCGTACTGAGGCTGCTACCGTATCTTTGGTTTGTTGACATGTATCTGCGGATATAGTGCGCCCCTATAAAAGTTGCAGCAGATACTCATATCGTCATTTACCACAATGGGACACGACTATATCTTTTTTCACGTGTCAACAAACCAAAGATACAGTAGCAGCCTCAGTACACAATAACTAGTTTACCTTTTTGACGTTCTCTTTGTGCTCCGTCAGAAGTTTATGTGTCCTATCGTATGCGGCTGAGATCATTAAACGTACTTCTGAATCAATCATTTGGGCCGTTTCCTCAGAGTATGGCTTATCAAGGACCATATCACCAGGTTGTGGCAGGTCAAAACTGACGTTACCAACCTTGTCATTCATTCCGTAGTGTACAATCTAAACCAAACAGTTTATAGGTGTTTAATGCCTTTTGTTCTTACTTCAATTTCAATATTTCGTATAAAAAAGAAAAAAAAGTACCACACCTGAGCATAAGCACTTTGCGTCACTTTTTTCAAATCATCTTGGGCCCCTGTTGTAATTTTACTGAAAAATATCTGTTCAGAAACGCGTCCACCCAGCGTCATACACATTCTATCGAGCAACTGCTCCTTGGTGTAAAGGTATTGTTCCTTAGGTAAATATTGGGCATAACCTAGCCCTTTACCGCGAGGAATAATGGAAACCTACAAAAGACCATGTTCTTGGTTAATTTAGTCACAATAAAATTGTGGAATATTTCAGATACTTTATTGACAATTTTCAACATTATTTCAAGCAATGTTCACCTTTAACAATGGATCCGCATGTTCTAGGAACCAGCCAGCTACTGCATGCCCAGCTTCGTGATAAGCTACAGTTTTCTTTTCATCAGGTTGCAAAACATTTGTCTTCTTCTCCATTCCAGCAACAACTCTTTCAATTGCTTGCTCAAAGTGTTTTAAGTTTATACTAGTGTTAAGATCTCTGGCAGCTATGAGGGCTGCTTCGTTACACACATTAGCAATGTCAGCTCCTAAATCGCAAAATAACACGAGTCGGGATAATAATGATATAACATACTATTCACTATTCAAAAATCAAGGTGTAGTATTTTTTTATTGATAATTAAACTGAACCTGTGAAGCCAGGGGTTAAGGCAGCCATTTTTCTTGCTAGATCGTCCTTATTCAAATCTGCTTTCAAAGGTTTTAAATGTACTTTAAAAATACTGGCTCTTCCTTTAATGTCTGGGGCTGGGACGAATATTTGCCTGTCAAAACGTCCAGGTCGAAGTAATGCACCATCTAAAATATCTATTCTATTGGTTGCGGCTAACACCACCACATTTGTAGTTGTATTAAAACCTGAAAAAAATACCCCACATTGATGTTGAGAAATCATGAAGGCATGAGCAACTATTTACTGCATATGAAAATGTTGAATTACCATCCATTTCGACTAGTAACTGATTAAGGGTATTTTCTTGTTCTGAGTGACCTCCAAAACTTCTACCTCCACGCTTTCTTCCAACTGCATCTATTTCGTCTATAAATAAAATACATGGGGCATGCTTGCGAGCCATTGCAAACATATCACGAACCTAGAAGAAAGCAGAGTATTCTCACTATCGTAAACAATTTTCCGAAGTATGGTTTCGTTAATATGCTAAAATATCTATAAATCTTACACGAGATGGACCGACACCAACAAACATTTCCAAAAATTCAGACCCAGAGACTGTAATGAACGGTACATTTGCTTCTCCAGCCGTTGCCTTTGCTAAATTAATAATTTCATTGTTTCAATATAGCGGAAATTAAAACTAAACTTGTCGTGTCAATAATATACTCACCAAGAAGTGTTTTACCGGTTCCAGGAGGTCCTACATCATACATCAATCAGAATACATTAACTATTTGAAAACTTTTGTATGTTGTACGTGTAAGTGATTAGTGCCAATAATACCTGTAAGAATAGCGCCTTTGGGAATTTTTGCACCTAGTTCTTGGTATTGATTGGGATTCTTCAAGAAATTTACAAACTCCATTATTTCTACCTTTGCCTCTTCACATCCCGCAACATCCCTGCGACGAGAAAAAATGAAATGATAGTATAGTATCGAATATAATGACTCATGTACTAACTAAACAACTTACTTGAAACGAATGCCAATGTCACTAGAATTGATCAACTTTGCTGTTGACTCCATTACACTTCCAAATATTCCCCCACCCCTTCTTCCAGCTTTACCACCTCCCATCATCTCCGCAGAACGTCTCATCATATAAATTAAAAATCCAATAATGAGAAGTGTGGGTAATATTCCCGTCAAACTAGCAGCCTCAATTTCAGTCTTATAAATCACAGGAATAAAATTGGATGGTTCGATGTTCATCTCCATTTGGGAGTTTTCTAGGTTCCTTTCAAAAGAATCAACACTTCCGATGTTGAACCAAAGAACACCCTAAAAGTTGAGAAATACAATATACTTTACAACATGTCCAAACAAACTGAAGTCATATAGCTTTCTTCGCTTGAAATTGAGTTACTCTGCTTACTTCACTGAATGCACCAGGCCCAAGTCTCACTCTAACCCACTTTTTGTTGACCACCTCCAATTTCTCAACAAGATTCTTCGCTAGATATCTAAATTGCATAATTACTTGTTTCAATTCATGTGTCATTTTTATAAAAACCCCGTTACATTTACAATCTTCTTACATATTCACGAAGTCTTTCCAAGTAATTTCCGTGTAACTCATTTCATAATACGCAAATGTGCCCAGAAGAACAATGGTGCCGACTACAGCCATAAAAATCATCTTGTCACCTCCCTCTCCTCCAAGACCTGTACTGCCTGGCCCTTTGCCCCCACCACCAAGTCGAGGACCACCACCTCCCAGAAATGACGACCATGGATCTCCAGGAGGTCTCGGTGCACTCCCACTTCCTTTCGCAGCTCCAGTGCTGGAAGAGGGTATTTCTGCTGCAGTCGGCTTTCTCCCCTCCTCAGCTTTCGATTCAGCTCGTTTCCCTTCCGGTGGTTTAACATTTTTTTCTCCCGGCTTTGGTTTGAAATATTTTTCAAACCCTTTTGGAGGCTTATCTGTAAAATACACTCTGAATTCTGACAGAAGTTTTTCGATTTCGGGGTATCTTCGTTGAAGGACCTTAATGCTGAACTGCCTGCTACCACCAGGACCACCAACTTTCACTAGTGTATTGACACTGCGCATAGAGTTGATCAAACGGTAGGCCATCTTGATTTGTTGTGTCGGGTGTAAACGATATTTAAAAAGTATGAACACACTATAATTGAACAAGCTTTTTCTTCCAATATTCGATCACCATCTAATATTTATTATTGAATTGCGGCACCGAACAGAGCTTCGCAGCCAGAAACTTAGTTGCTTAAACTATCTGTATGAAGTCCGTCTCGTCGTTCACTTTTCAGAGACCTGCTGTGGCAAATTTTAAAATGGTATCAGCAATTAATTTAACTCGATAAGGATATCCTGATATATTTTAAAACACACAAATCTTGCATACCTCCTAACAACAAACCGGAGAACAACCTTTACTGTTTTATCTTCAGTTGTCACCGTCTTCACCACATCCTGAGCTAACAATTGAAATACACAAACCATCATTGTTAGATTAATTTTGTACACATTAGAGTAATTCCCAAAACGAAACACATGCCTCTAAAAACATACCTTCGACCTTGGAACTGCGTAGTCGCCAATTAAATCCGCATCAAGTTAACAAGGGCTTTAGTTAAAAGTAAAAGCCGCATTATGCACTTTCACGTGGACATAATTCCAATGATGGGTATTGTTAGTTTTATGAAATGAATGAATCGAAATCTTATACATTCTCAATTTTATCCATATCTCCGATACCGATAGGCTACAGATACAGATATTTGTAATATCATCTTCACTTGCATAAGACAACAAATCGTTCAATTTTCGTTGCTTCGGATGTACTTTTTACGAGAGCTCAATGGTAAAGGATGTCCATATTGCACGGAAGGTATAAAAAGTTATCTGCATTCATTTCAGTCATCCAGCAGATGTTTCCGTGTCTATTTGTTCGTGTCCTGCTTCTGTATTATTTTGCTGCAATGCCAAATGCATTTGATTGAGATTGAGGTGGTCTATTTTTTGTTTTGTGCCTAAAATTGGCCTTCTTCCCTTACTATTCGTTGACGGAGTCAATCAGGACTATCAGGAGTGATTTTAAGGAGATAAAAACAAGTAAGGAGTAATTGTTTTTTTGTAATTTTAATTTAATTTGCAAATTCATTAGTTGAGCAGTTGTTGTAGATGTATAAAATAAGGAAGTTTGAAGAATTTGGTGTTGAACACCTGGACTGAAGTAATTAAATATAGATGAGTCAATTGCTTGTAAACCAATTTGGTTGTTTTTCATTCCTCATTCTTAGGACGAGAGGGTTTTAAAGTTTTTACTACGTTGTATGAGGGTTTCGATAGTTTGATGGATTTGTTTGGGTGGCAGCTTGTGTCTGCGTTTAATTTTTTTAAAACTGTATGATAGCCATATATATGCATGCACCATAGTCAGTATACAACAAGCGGTGATTTAATTGCGAACTGTTTCTTCTACAGAACCTCGTTAATTGCAGCCCAAATATTGTTTAAGGGTATCCACTTCCAACTTCACTGAAACCAACGCTTCATAATCATCCGTTGACGTCGTAATTTTGAAGTCAGCCATACGAATCCGTTGGAGGACATTAAAGCATTTTCAATAGCTTAACTTGCGAACCATGTCAAATAGAGTTGTGAAGAAGGTTTACGGCGACCAGGAACTTACAAAAGTTTCGCCAGAATCTGAAGACGAGGTTCCAGTAGCGTTTGGTGCCACTGGTGGACGCCCAGTTCGCAATCCATACGAATTGGTATGAAAAGTAGCATGAGAATTTGAATTGCAGGGAATACCTATCATTACTTTGAAATCATTTCCATTGAATTAAAATTGAAACGTTATGTTATGTAGTTAAATGAGTTATCGGAATCCGAAGCGAAAGAAGATGACGGCCAGCCAGACAAAGAAGGTAATAAAAGTGGAGACTCTTCCAGAATGGATGATGATACAAGTCAAGGAGTTACCAAAAAGAAAAAGAAGAGAAGGAGACCTGGTCGGAGTAAAAAACGTGCGACTATGGGTTCTGGGTCTGATCGAGCTATGGACACAGAGATGGTAAGTTTGATAGCTGTTAAGTCATGAGTGTCATGAAAAAGTGTTTGTTCTCTATTAAACGCTGCGTTGTTTTTTTCTCATAGGAGGATGAGCTGACACTGCAACAACGTTCGAAAACAAGACATCCTCCTAGCCACCATCATCATCAATCGCTTCTCAGCAAGGAAAAGAAGGAGCCTACCGTTTCAAAGGAAGTTCAAGCTTTCGAACAAGTTTTTAAAATTGATAACAAGTTGTTAAATCCCGAGTTTGAGTTAAAGAAAATTTTTGGAGCTAAGGTCATTAATTATGAAAGAGGGTATGCATACTGAAATTATATGGTGATATAAATATTATCTGCATAAAGTTGTATACGATACTTTTAACAGAAAACTTTCTATCTACTTGTAGAAAACAAGGGCAGAGGAGAGTTTATCGTCAAACCCGGTTAATAGACCCTCGAGATAATTGGCGTTCAGTGGTGGGTGCAGGTACGATGAGTATCGATTCTTATGGCTATTTTTATATAGTCAATAGTCAGCTTTACTTTTTACATTTAACCTTAAGTACAAATTTCTGATTGTGTTGTGACAGGTATTTCAATGTCGTTTATGGAATCTAATAAGCAAGGATACATGTACTTTAAGTTTGAACACAACAAAGAATACCAAGAAGTACAGAAACAATTTATCCGAGCTGTTAACACGTTAAATCCAGATAATATTGTGGTAAGATGCTTAAAAAGTTAAATCAATAGTTACATCATGCATGCAATTAAAGGTTATTTAACTGATATAAGGACCATGTTTCTATCTGATGAATTACAGAGTATACTAAAGGTACATCCATATCACATTGACTCACACATTCAACTCTCTGACATGGCAAAGTCTGCTGAAGATATGCAAGTAGCTGCTGAATTGATTGAGGGAGCGCTATATTGTTTAGAAAATGCATTTCATGCTCGCTTCAACTTGGCCGTGCCATCATGTCGTTTGGATTATAAATATCAAGAAAATAGGTAACTGAAAATAGTTTGTGTAATAAAACTTGTAGCTGAATATAATTGGTACTATTTTATGCACTCGTCAATAACTGTGTCATTATTGATTTCTTGCAGGGCTTTTTTCGTATTGTTGTTTAAACATTTAACGTTTGTTGGTCAGCGAGCATGTCATAGAACTGCTTTAGAGTTATGCAAGCGTTTGCTAAGTCTTGATCCTGACAATGATCCACTCTGTGCGACCCTAATGATTGACTTTTATGCGATAAAGGCGGGGGAAACCCGTTGGCTGACTGAGTTATATCATTATTGGGAGAAAAGCAAGAACCTCTTGCAGTTACCCAACTTTGCTTATTCTGTCGGTTTAGCGTACCATTTACTATCAACAAAGAAGCCAGAATCGACCAAAACCTCAGAAAAAGTTGGAGGAACTACTAGTAATAGTACGCAGCAATCTTCAGAAGACCTAGCAAAACAGGCAGACAAGTTGGTTCAATATGCCATTTTGATGTTTCCATCTATAATTCTTCCTCTTCTTGAAAAATGTGGAGTGCAAGTGGACACTAGAACCAAGAGTCATAATTTCTTCAACTCTATAGCTCAGAACAGGTAAGCTTTTGTAGCCTTATATGTGCCCCTGCGGATGAATTTAAATAATTTATTGATAAAAGTTCAAATGGATTTCATTTCTGTTGTTTTTAGCCAAACAAGATCGCTGAAACTTTTGTGTGATTTATATGTTTGGCGAACTCACCATGTATGGAAGGATGCATCCGTGTTAGCGTGGCTTGAAAAGAATGTGCAGGCTTGTCTTGACAGAGTGGATGCCCAAGATCCAATAGTTAGAGACTACGAAGAAAGGAGAAAACGACGATACATGGCTACTATTCCTCGTAACATTATCCGACATGTCCTCCTGACAGATAATAAAGATTTGAGTGTCAATTTACCTCCGGTAAGTTTCTAATATCCAAGAACATATTATACAGAGAACTACACGATTATAATTTTAACCTTTTCTGGTTTCTTTTCAGGAATTAAGCAAGGAACCCATTTTAAATTATGATCCATTGCCTCCCCCGGACACTATTGATATCTACAACACCAGGGAACTAAGAAATCTTGAAGCTACAGCCAATCTACCAAGAAATGGACTGCTGTCCATGTTATTCCGATCGTTCCTTTACGACTTAAATGATCCAAATGCTCCATTTCAGTTGTACGTGAAGACCTAATTTCGAATTTTCATTAACAGTAACTTCTAATTCATATAAAAGTATTTAATTTCACTTACAGGGATGAAAATGTAGCTGCGGCAGCAATTGCAGAAAGAGCTGCTGCAGGTGCGGGAGTTGGCGCAGGATTGCAACAGAGTGTAACGGCTTTGTTGGACGCAATGCGCGATTTACTTACTAATGTCAATCCAAGAGCAGAAGGCGAAGCAGCAGATGGAGACGAAAGTGAAAATACATAAAGGATCATCAACTTGTATAATATAATATATATTTCAAAATTAATTTCCCTATTGCAATATGGAAGTGAAAGTCGAGTCGTTTCTTTTGAAAATATGTCAGATTTATCGAATGTTTATGCTGTTGGTTTCGGAGTTGCTGTGAGTGTAAGAGGCACAATGTGCACTTCATAATAAATTATAGTTTTAATCATATGCGCTAATAATATAACCGAAAAATAAAAATTGCGTTTAAATTGTTTTATGGCAAATACGCGTTGTAATAAATTTGAAATATTTTATACCGTTCAAACGTTGTTGATTTAGTTTGCACAGAAGTATGGTTATATGGCATCATTATATCATTCGCAAAATGGTGAATTATAGTTTGGAGGGTATTTCTTTCATGATGCATGTTATCAATTTTTAATGCGATGAAGATTTACAAGACTTCAAAAACTGGAAAATAGTACTGATTCGGTGAACTCGGAAAATTTTCCACGTGTGTAAGCAATGCATGGGTTTAGATCTGCTAAACACTACCACGTTCAGAGTACGACGTGAACCGTCTCATACAATTCTATAGGGTAAAAAATGTTTGTTGCACGTTTCCAAGGCTGAATGCCCGGTATGTATTGATTAGATTCGAGCGTTGGGAATAAAACAATGTTTTTGATTAAAAATTGATATCCTTATTAGGGGCGAGATACCAGGGACTCGATCTTTACACTACAGAGTACAGAGCGTGAGCGTAAGAGTATGTGTTTATACTCAACAAAAGTTAACTTTTAAATTATTTTCAAAATTATGTTACTCCTTTCTTGTGTTAATTCATATTAAAGTACATCTACAACTTTTAAATAACTTTACGGACCTGTTGTCAAACTCTGTAGATAAAAGTTATTGTTTCAGTATGATGAAATTTGGAAGCGTAACCGGTTACGACCAATTGGTTCTGTCCGGTACAACAGGCTGTCAAGACATTGACTCAGCCTCAAGTGAAAGCAACAAATGGATGAAGCAGAAACGTGAGCAATTCCACTCTGACGTTCCAAAGATCCTCGTTAGCCAGCGTCATTTGTTTGCAGCGTATCAAAACATTCTCATAGCCCTCGACACAAAGCCACTCAGCGATGTCTGCGACGGAGTCTTTCTCACAAGAAAGGTACTCGGCATGCTTACTTAGGAATGCTTCTATTCTATCCACAATCCAAAAAACTACAATTACAACGATATATGATAATAGTTGATAAATGTTATTTTTGTTAAGGAATTCAGATTAGATATTCATACGTCTCCCATAACTTGCTTCGGTTTTGAGGAAGAAACACTTCTTCTCTGTAGTTGCAGCGATGAACATGTATTCCTCTCAAAGTGGGATTTACTATTAGGTCAGGAGAAAGCTACTACGCTTCACCATCATCATTCAAGCTCTTTCTTCGGAATGCGCAATAATGATTTTTACCATGTTATGTTGGGTTCACAGGTCATTGGGACACAAAAGCAATAAGTGAAGATGATGGCAGGATCCTGAGCTGCTCTATATCGTATAAGGGGCTTGCAATTTACCTAACACTTTTTAAATTGGACACTCTACTCGTGTATAAAGTTGTTAGTGCTCATCATCCTGTAGGTCCTTTTCACGATTCCATGTCATTTCTAGTCTTATAAAGTATGCTTGTTATTTCATGGAATATTGTTTTCCATACAGACTGAACGTGGTCCATTAATCCTAGACTCCATTGAATGCTTCGCATCACTGGAGAAAGTTAAAGAGTTGACATCCTGGTCGAGGAGCTTATTTATTCAAAGTAATCTTTACGTTGTAGGAGTCGCTTCTGGGAATACTGTGTCCTTAAAGGTATATATAGCATTTTAAATACATCGCATAATGTGGGGTTTATGCAAACTGTATATTTCCGGATTTTCAGTTATGGCAGGTAACAGCCCATACAGACCAAAATCAGATTAAATTGACTAACCATCGAATGGTGTCTAATATGAAGACTGCAGTTGGAGCAGATGTAATTTACGATAATAATACTTGGTTTGTATTCATTGTGGGGGCGGATGGTACTTCGGAAGTTTTTTCCATATCCGACGATAGCTTGAATTTGCTTTATCGCTTTAAGATTGAAGGTGTTGTAATAGTATAGTACTTTGTTTCATAATGTAAATGTAAAAATGACGGACCTTTAAATGTTAAACTTTTCTCTGGTTTTTACAGAACCATTATTAGATTCATCTTCACAAATGGTATTGGGATCCAATAACGCACTTAATACAACGATGACTGGACTGCAGGTGGATTCTCGAATTCTGTGTGCAAACTTTTTCCCCATTAGGTTACCGGAGCCATCCACTTCTGCTGACACATCAAAAAACTCAAGCGGATATGATATGGGAGGAGATGGTGATGCCAAGATGTGTGCACCGTTTCATGAGTTGGAGAAACTTAGTGATGCCAAGAAAGAGTCACTGTTTGGGAGGGATCCCCTGGTTAAAAATTTAGGTTCAGTGCTGTGTCCTAAACTCTTAATTGCTGCTACTACTACCAAAGGAATTACAGTCATGGATGTTGTTAGTGGTCAACTGGAAATGTCGCTATCTTATGGAGGTATTAATGCAAACAAATGTTTTCGTGAAATGAATGGGTCGAATAGAAAGTAATTAAAATGTGTTTTCTCAGAACTTTTGAAGGATGATACCATTTTAATTCAGTATGCTCAAATGTGTGTCAACGCAGACGCGAAAGAGATAATACTGGGATTGCAATCTTGTCTAACAAGAATTGTGTTCAGCAGGCGCTTTAATGTCAGTTTTGATTCGGACGAAAATAAAACAAACGCAACTGAAAACGCGTCTTTAATTCCCAGGTTCAATTTTATATTATATGATATGTTAATTGATAGTTATTACCTATATCTCTATTATGGACCTTTAGGTTCATATTAAGAAGACCTTGTATCGCGTCTGTCGTCGTCGTCTGTCGTCGTCCGTCTGTTTACACGATAACTTTCGAACCGCTTGACTTTTTGAAATTCTGATTTCACCAGTC
>JAQGAP010000137.1:0-62510 GCA_034697805.1 Orchesella bifasciata
AGAGCCCGCCTCCAGACTTACTACGTGCTTTTTTCAGTGCGTGCTTTTACCGTTACTAGGGCTAAATGCGTTCTCAATTTGAGAATCTCAAATGATCCGGTTATCTTAACTGAAGCTCTTTATTTAATGACTAAAATAAGTTGTATGCTTTCTATATGATATTGTATTTCTTATAGTAAAGCTGGTCGTTAATATATTCGAAGATAAGTCAAATTCTTCTCTCTCTACTATTACTACTCCCTTGATCTTCATACAAACTTTGATACTCGAAATCCCAATGGACCTTTTTAATGCCATTCGAGAGGGTCGTCTGTCCCAAATGAACCTATGGTGGGTTATTGTAATTGCTTGCGTTGATGTTTTATTTGCGACAACGGAGAAAACCAATCCCCTCGACCCGCCTCCACTTCATGGTGCCAGCTATTATAAATACTTCATAAAATCAGTCACTCTTCGCTGGATAATGGCTCTAGCACATTTGTACTTCTATCGACGCATGATGTTGAGCTTTCGGGGAGTGACTAAACAGTTGTACATTCAGCTTTTTGGAATAGTCGTGGCCACAGTAATTTCGATGATATGCTCAACTGACCCAGAAACTACATTTTTCAGACACTTTCTAAACGGATGCGAGCAAGTGCTGTTTGTAGCTCAGATAATATGGATGCTGGGGAGCGTATTGGACGTTCTCGAAGTTCTGAGGTCTCAACAAGAAATGACGGCTATGATTGCTTTGTGGGTTTCGATGATTACTGCCCATTCCCTCGCCCATGCTCTAAACAGTCGATCAAAGTTCAACAACAACTTTGCAACAGAACCCATTCCGGTACAGTACGAGTCAGGCCCGCTATTCCACTGGATGGTGCTTGTAGGCTTCTTTAGATGGGAATAGCAAAATTCAATATATAATTTTAAAATGTAATAATGTTAAGCCCTGTCGAATAAACATTTCATGTCATTCGTGTGATGTATAATGCCTATTTGTAGAATTACTTTATTAATTTTCGTATTAGCACATTTTTACACACTCCCAAGGCTCTTGAACTCACACTCTTCATAAATTTAGTATCGCTACGTAATCGCAATTTTATTTCATTACTCTCATTCTGGGAAAAAGCTGTACTCAACTGTTCCAAGATTGCAAAAATTTCTCCCTCACCGAAATGGAATCCTTTTCTAAATCCTTTGCTCTGTAATATGCTTCATCTTCATTGAAATTACCTCACATGTCCCCAAAAAGTGCATTAAAACCTGCAACTGCCTCAACAATAAAATTCTCCTTTAAAGGCTTGAACTACATTAAATCCTTCTACGACGTTTCTTACTTTCTCCTCACAATTCCTTACACTTTCAGGTGGGATTCTGCTGAAAGAAAGTTCCACCTTGTTGAATTTCTCCCACAAAAGGTATATTACATTGCTTCCCATAGTTGATACTGTAATCCATTTTGTAATCGTTTCGTTCATCTTCCAAACAGATTTCATACGTGATCTTGAACAGTCTACAAATATTCTTCTTGGCAAGCGTATACAGTAAAGCTTTACCGAAGTTCTCTTCTCATAAAAAAGATCTACAAAACTTATTTTCAGTCGTACGGGACTCTGTGTCAGTTTTTCTATTCGTATTTTCATTGTACAACACATTGAGGAAAAAAATGGATTTTATGAGAGTGCTAAATGCGCTCAAACGGAACGTCTCCGCTGATACTCTAGGTCGTAAACAGACTTTTTGGTCTAGGATCTGCTTATTTTCTGCCTATATTGGATTTAGTATTTACGGGATGTTGTTTTCCTTCCCATTTTTGTTAAAAAACGGACTTACTGCTGGTGCTCAAACGCTTTACGAAACATTCACGATGACTTACTTTCCTTCTTACAGTTCGTTCTTACCATTGGGAGACTCATGCTTGCAAGTTATTTTGAAGTATGCACTACTAGTCCAATATCTGCATATGAATTTTGGGTACATCCAACTTATCCTCTTCGGTTTAGTGTTTACTGTTTTTCTCAATTTAACTGTTAAAAACTTTCTCCACACTTTGGAAAGACACGCAGAGGCTGCCAGTGACATGAAGGTTCAGTGCAAATCGAAAAATATTTGTAGCACATGGGAAAAGTTTATAATCAAAAGTTTATTTGTTTCAGCTCATGGAAGAATATCTTGAGTTAAAGTCGCTATTTAGTTGTGTTAATCAACATATTCAACCACGATTTTTGGGACTTGTCATTTCTGTTATTCCTTTTTTATCAGATTTTATGGCCGGCTTCTCAAATATGCCTACTGGCCAAATCATATTTTTAGTCGGTTGGTTAACGCTCACCATTATCATATTTTTCCTGGCGGCAGACATTGAAGCTCAGGTTAAAGCTAATTGCTAATAAGCATTCATTAATAAATTCAAATCGGAATGGTTTAGTTGTAACTTTGATATTTCATACATTTGTAATGAAGACAACGGACATAAAAAAGCTGGTACTGGAACGGAAGTTTAAAATGGAAAGCACGGATAAGAAAACTTCTGATGTTTCTACATTAATGTTTTTGGACATGTGTAACGGGAATGGGCTGGGAATTTCTTGCTACGGATTTTTCACAATGAATTATTCCTTGATTGGAAATGTAAGTTGGTTTACTTTTTTCATTTGCAACGCCAATCACGCTAACTTACTTTAATGGAAATGTGACTTTTTTGGTTCCACAGATGGTCGCTTATTCTATTACATTTGCAATTATATTGATTCAAGCAAAAGAGTAACGTAGAGTGAAGTTGGAATTTGAAGTAATATTTTAGATTTAAATTCAGATATAGGCCATTTTAGTCAGTAAATATTAGGTTAGTGGGGCATTCCTGTTTACACTTTAGGGTGTTCCAAATGCCTGATGGTTTATTAATTTTTTTCGATAAAATTGCAATACCTACCTACTTATAAGACGATTGTGTCTGTGTCTAATAATACTTACATTGAGTACATTAGGTAATGCAGTAGCAAAATATTTCGTAGCTGTTAGGCAGTCGATTAAAGCTGTCAAGACATCTCACTTTTCCACTAGCTAAACGAAATAAGTTCAAAATGAAAAAGTCAGAAAAGTTAGATATTATGTTGTCGGACCTAACATTAAAATTATCCACATCGATTTCGATAAGTAAGACAACGAAGGTTGAACCTGTGAAAAAAACAACCCCTTCAACAAAATTTTCACTGAAGGGTGCTCACTACATTAAATCCTTTCTTGACACCTCCTACTTTCTCCTAACCTCGCCATATACTTTCAGATGGAATTCAAAACGTGAGGAGTTTCATATTGTTGAGTATTTACCACAAAAGGTAGAGTAAACCATTATGGACATGATTTATTCACAGCATATAATATGTAGTAATAAAATGTTATATATTGGTTACTCCGCAGATATGTGTCATCGTTTTACTGACAATCCAATTAATATACATGCTATTTTTATGCAATGAATCAATTATTCAGATTTCTTCCTATAAGAAAGATCTCCGCCAGCTATTCAGAGCTGTGAGGGACATAAGCTCAGTTTTCACCTACTTCATTATGTTAGATTCTGCAGTACGGAAAAAGTCGTCATTTATTAGCTTGCTTAATATAATGAAAAGTAAAGTATCAACGCCTGATTTAGCCTTCTCAAAGGTAACTGATTGCGACTAATAAAAATTTACAGTTTCATTTTAAAACGTTGTGTTCAAGTATAAAATGAATGGTTTTTGTTCCTTAGACATCTTTGCCTTTTCTATTCATCATGGGAGTTCACATAGCGAACATAGTTCAGTGTCTGTTTGGCTACATATTCCTGTTTAAAAGCGGAAGTCAGGACGTGTTGGATTTAATTTCAAAGTACATACCATTAGTCATGGAGGAGGACACACTTTCAGACTTTATATTACGATGTGCAACATTCTTCTTCTGCATTTATATGACGATTGTTTTCTTAAACTATATGTTTTTTAATCTGGTTTTCGTAATTTTCTTTCATTGCAATCTCAAAAGTTTCGTTAGAAAGTTGGAACACGTTTCGAATCAGTCGGGGAACGTTATGGTATACACATGACACATTAGGAATATTTCACACTAATTATTTATGACAAAAGAGTTGAAAACTAATATTTGCTTTATTCAAGCTACTGGAAGAATACTTGGAGCTGAAGTCACTACTGAATTGCATTAATCAATACATTCAACCCCTGTTCTTCAGTCTTTTCATCTCGGTAATACCTTTCTTCTCTTACTTCCTGTCATACTTTTCTGAGATGGCTCCCAACAGACTTGCTTTCTACATTTCGTGGGCGGTTGTTGTTAACGGGATATTTTTCATTGCTGCGGATTCAAGCTCTCTGGTATTATTGTGTTTTTGTTTGCAAGATTGAGATTACAGCAGCGAATTAATAATAGGGACCACTTGTAATTTCTTTCTTTGACTTATTAGACAACTGAAATTAAGAAGCTACTAGTGGAGCGGAAACGTGCATTGGAAAAGGTTTGCGTGGATCCATCCGATGTGTACACAATACTTTTGGACATGACTAATGGAAATGAGCTTGGAATCTCTTGCTATGACTGCTTTACAATCACCTACTCATTAGTGGGAACGGTGAGCACTCGACTTTTATCATTGCTATCATTTCTATTAGTGTTCTAAATGATTTTGATACGCATATTTTGCTTTCAGATTTTAATTAACTCGATAACTTTTGCTATTATACTTATTCAAGCAAAAGAGTAGACTGGTTTGGAGAAAGTACTCGAGCGATTGTATTCGAAGGCTTTCAGGCGAATTGCGTTTGAATGGTCTGAAAATATTTGAGGAGAAGGTAGAAAAACAAACATTGAACTGATGTAAAGGAAAGGTTATATTCCATATATTAGTAAAGCTCTATACTCTTGAAAGTATGATGGCTTGATAAGATGTACGTATGGTCGTTAGCTGTCGTATATAGTGGACTGTTTTTTCAACCGCAGAGTAATGCATTTTATGTACTCAAATGGTTTAAAATTTAATTTGTGGTATTACTTCTGTAACAGCAGACAGTTGACATTTTATGTATGCGTTCGTCATAACTCATGAGACAGTCATGCAAATAAAAATGAGAAACTAAACACACATATTTTTTAAAACATACTTTCAACTTACAAAGGTGTCAGAGCTGTCAGACAATGTCACTACTTCAAGATATGAAATGTAAATTATAGGCATATAATCCGTAGCATAATGCTTCAACAGTACTGTCTAAAACGAGAAAGTTGTTTAGATGAGTTCACTATTACGTTATTCAATTTCGTAGCATTTTTATGCACACAACTAATACATCCAATCTTAAGCAACCAAATTTTCAATTTCACTGAAATGAGTAAGTCGACAATTTCAGATTTTGAATGGCTTGACAATTTATTTGAAGCTACTTTCAACCTCGCATACAAGCTTGCCATCACTCCTTATGGAATTGAGTATTGTGAAAAGCAGGGGACATACTCCATCACCACTTGCTCATGGAAAAAGGTAAGACAATACTGAGCATAAATATTGATTCGAAAATATTTAACTAACATCATGTTTTAATTGCGTTTCATAATCAAAGTACACCTCGTTGATTATAACCGTGATCACAGCCATATTCGCATGCATTACCATCCACTCCGTATTTTTGCAGGCCTCCCTTCGCACTCCAGCGGCAATATTCACAGTAGCTCCAGAGGTTGGCGATATATGTCTTTGTTTTGTAATTTGGTATGTGGTTTTGGGTCGCAAAAAGGAGGTATGCGCTTTTTGGTCTTTAATGTCACTCCAAACTTATAAATTCTGGAGACTAAATGATTCTCATAATGAAAAAACTAGTAGAAATCCTGTAATAAAATATATTGCAACTCAATCTCATGAACAAACTGCAAGGAAAAGATCTGAGCTTGCTCTTCCGATGTTTTTCTGCATTGGAATCCTTTTCTTGATCGTATTACTCGATTTAGTTAAATTCATTGGACTGAATTACATATACTACTCAAATAAAATGTTTAGCGTGGCTCTGATGAGTTTAAAGCTAGGGGTTTTTATGTCCCCAGGAGAAATGAAGGAGTTAAGGGAAATGACTGTCGTTGAATTGTTAATTGTTTTTACACATTCTTTTGGAGCGTGTTATATGAAGTTGTTTAAGGGATTCGCTATCCTGTTTTTGATTACTGGCGTGTCAGTAATTTTCAAGAACTCTCGTGACTTGGAGAACTATATTAAAAGGGAAACTAACCAGTTAAAGGTAACTTGAAAAACGATTCTTACATAATTACTCTAAATTGATTGCTAACGTTTCTTTCTGGTGTGATCGAGAAGGTTATTCATGCATTCAATTCTTTCGAGATTTTCTGGAAGCTATTAATGAAATAACTGGTCCAATCATGTTCGGAATTGCTATTGTTTGTGCACCTACCTTTTTCGTTGCAAACCTAGCAAAAATCATGACATCATGGGACATCACGTCGCCCAACACCTGGCTAACCATATTGCTATATTCATTTATACTGATCGGTGCAGCTGAGGTTACGAGTAAGGTTTGTTATATCATATAGTTTAAACAAGGGGCAATGAGATACTGAAATGGGAAAGTACAGTCCAGTATCCGGTTTTATAAAACAATAAAGTTGTTTGTTAGACGAATGAGTTCCGTGAATGGATTCTGGAATCAGGTGAAGGCGAATATGAGCAGCAGTTATTTGGCATGTTTGTTGATCTCACTCAAAATCCTGTTGGGGTACGAGGAATGCAATTTTTCACAATTACCTACGGGTTTCTGGCTCAGGTAACAATCATGTTAATCGATTAGTGACGTAGCAGTGTTTTTTTGTATTTGTAAAAGGATGGATCATTTATACTTTACCACAGATATTCAGTGCTGTTGTGACATTCACCATAATTTTACTACAATTTCAGTCAGACGCTGTTTAGAGTAGTACACTCTGCACCCCAGTATATGGTATTTGTTCTGTGCTTCACAAACCCAATTCAATATAAATATGTATATCATATACATCTTTGATGTTATTGAACAAATTTAATTTGTGGAAATAAATTATGATAATAATCTAATGATAAAATAAAATTACTTTGGTCGAAAGTGGGCCCCATCAACACACCCTCAAGTGAGTAAATTTGTAATGCTGCTGCTCTTGTAAGATGAATGTAGTATAGAGAATGAAAAATTGTTGAATGTCCATATTTGACTGATTGGTTTATAATATTATACAAAGTTATGGGCAAACTTGGATTATTTGCTGCGATGCTGGCTGTTGCATGTTATTGCTCGATGCAATAACTACTTTGCTCTTTTCTACAAGGAGCAACTTTGGTAGAATTAACTGCGTGAACTCTTTATTAGTTGAATTGACCGTTCAGTAAACGAACATACTTGCTATACTTCCATATTATTACGAAACATGAAAGAACCTGATAAGTTGAATGTTTTTCTATCTGCTGTCCATCTATCAGCAGGTAAAACAAAGATTGAACAGATAAACGAGCCGTCGGTGAATGTGAAATTTAGATACCGAGGAATTCAATACATCAAGTCTTTCTTCGACATTTCCTACTTTCTTCTGGCTACCCCATACACATTTAGGTGGGATTCTGCTCGTGAGAAATTCCACATTGTCGAATTTTTACCACAAAAGGTACGCATAGTTATACTTTAATCAACAGTCCAAATTTTAATTTGTTTAAAACTCGACTCATTATTGTTCCCGTTAATCTGCATTAGATATCCGTCATCATTTTGCTGATATCTGAAATAATATTCTTGATCATCAGGGATAATGGCAGTATTCTTAAAGTTTCTTCTAATAAGAAAGATCTGCAGCTTTGTTTCCTAGCTGTGAGGGATATTAGCTCTATATTCACGTATTGCATGATATTACATGCTACCGTTTGGAGAAAGTCGGATTTCATTAAGATGTTTAGTGCAATCAACCGAAATGCCTTCCCGGATGACCTCAACTTTTCAAAGGTTGTTTCATTTGTTGAGTTTAAGCAAACCGAGTTTTGGAGAAAAAATGTAATCAATATTACTTTCTCTCTAGAAATTTTGGCCGTTTTTATTCGTCTTGGGAATGCATTTCGCCAACTTTATTAAAGATTTGTTCAGCCCTCCGTATATCTTAAAGATAGGTATTCGAATGGGAGCTGAATTTATGTACAAAGAACAGCTCGCAAATGCCTTAAACCTTTTACCGTCTCTCCAGTCAGTTATTCCTGAAGAAAACTCGTGGTCTCAATTGATTCTAATTTATGTTGTATTAGTTTCTTCTTGGCATTTAATGGTTACTTTCTTAACATTCCTGCTTTTTAATTTCGCATTTGTACTTTTCTTTCATTCGAATGTGAAAAACTTTGTTAAAAGTATTGAACATGCATCGGATTACTCGTCTGACATTCAGGTATAATATTATGCTCACTTCAAGTTCAAATGTGTATACGAACGTTTGCAACAATGTGAATCTTTGTTTCAGCTTTTAGATGAATATTTGAAGTTGAAGTCGTTGCTAAATTGTATTAATCGATGCATTCAACCACAATTCGCGTCGCTTGCTTTCTCCATTATCCCATTCTTGTCCTTTTTCCTGTCATCCTTTTCGGATATGCCCGCTGGAATGATTGCATTCTTTACTGGATGGCTAATTACCGTTTTTGGTGTGTTTTTCATTGCTGCAGATGCAAGCGCAGAGGTGATTTACATGAATATGTACATAAATGTTCAGGCTTAAAAATACACAAATATATTATTATGTTTAGACAGCAAACTTAAGGGAGTTACTAGTTGAAAGGAAGAGTACGTTCGAAAAGATTTCTAAAGATCCTTCAGATGTTTCTACAGTACTTATGGGCATACAAAATGGAAATGAGCTGGGAATATGCTGCTATGGATGCTTTACAATGGACTACTCCTTGATTGGAACTGTAATGTTTAGAATTTACATCCATACAGGGTCTAAATTATTGGCAGATAAATTATATCATGAGTTCATTTGTTTGATTGCAGATTATAATCAACTCCATTACGTTTGCTATTATACTGATTCAAGCAAAGGAATAAAAACTAATTATATAGATACACTATGGATTGGATTGATTATGTTTTCTAAACTAAACTACTTCAATGCTGTTTCCGATAGAAAGTGTAGAACATAATAGTTGTAATAAATGTTACATTAGTTTAATAGTATAAAACAAAACTCTAAACTTTTACTGCAAAGAACAATTAAAAACAGCAGCCATGCTTCAGCATACGTGTATTTTGTGCTTTTGCACTTCACATTTCAGCAAATATTTTTATCGTTTAATTCAATATTGATTTAGCAAGGAATAAGCGTAAAGCATCTTCATTTAGTAATTAAAAAGGCCTTTAGTTAAGTAAATGTTTCAAACCATAATATTATACATAGAACAAAACAGATATATTGCCTTGCTTTCAGCTTTCACTTACGAAGTCGACGCAGTTTGATCTGATAAGTTCATATAAGGCATTGGTTCTGTGATACTCAACTTCGAGCAAGCATGAATTCAGACACAACTACCACTTACATATCACACCCTGTCCAAAAATCTATCATTTCTAAGCATTTACACATTCATCAACCAGTTTTTCCAGTCAAAAATGTGCAACTTATCCAGGCATATTTTGACAGCAACTTCTGTCTTCTTGTGATGCCATACACTTTCAGATGGGACAAGGACAGGAGACGCTTTCAAATCATTGAATTTCTCCCTCAGAAGGTTTTCACTAATACTTTCATGTCCCGTTTTACATGTATATTAATACAGTAAATACATTCAGCATTTTATGTATGCAACATTACAGATTTTAAGCATCATTACACTTATCTTGGAAATGTTATACGAAATGGTCGTGTATTTCCCAGAATTCAACAAGATTTCCTCCCATAAACAACATATTCATACTTTCTTTACGGTTTTTCGAGACGTTTACTCAATAAGTGTATACGTATTTATATTGTATATGGCTACTAGGAAAAAACAGGATTTAATCAAACTTTTGAATGTGATGCAAGGAAAAATGAATTCAAATACATCGAATCAGCAAAAGGTATAACTTATGACGTCCCCATTTATTTTGTTGTGTGTAATTTTAGATCCTACTTTTAACAGATTTTAACTTCCAGAAGCTTCTGTGTATGCTGACATTCTTTTCACTACATGCCATTGCCGTTTTCTTCGGTTACTCACTCGCAGAAACAACAGGACTTCATGAAAATGTACAAATTTTCTTTAATATGTGGTCAGTCAATGCATCAGATCATGTCGCAGTGTTGATGAAGATGATGCCGGAGGAAAATACGGGCCCATTTATAATTTTGAAATACGTAGCATTATATCCCTTCGTACATTCCTGCATTTCTTATGTGAGCTACATACTTTTCAGCCTGGTTTTCGTATTATTTGTACGTTCGAATTTGAAAAGTTTCCGAATGGTTTTGAATGGACTTGATCCCCTCAGGATTCATAAAATACGGGTTTGTAATGCTTCTTAAATATTATACTCAAGTATGCGTATGATTGATAGTAGACTGTCGTATTATATGTAGCTATTTGACGAATACATGGAGCTGAAAGCGCTGATGGACAATGCCAACGAATATATTCAACTGATATTCTTCACCGTCACGATTTCAGCGGTTCCCTTTGCTTCCTACTTTTTATCACATTTTTCAGGGATGGCAGGAGGTCAATTGACGTTCTATATTTTATGGGGTATCTTGATACAGGCAACCTTCTTCTTTGCTGCCGATGCATGTTCAGAAGTAAAACACGTTTTAAAAGTTTCGAAAGATTTAACTTTTTAATGCACAGAGTAATTTATTCTAAACATCAGCTATCAGGAAGGTTCTTGTGAGACGAAAACAGGATCTAGAAATGATTTGCAGCAATCCAGCAGACGTTTCGGTAATGATAAAGGACATGGCTAACGGAAATGAATTGGGCGTCTCTTGTTACGGCTGTTTCACAATGAACTACGGCGTAATTGCAACGGTAACATTTTAAATACGCGCATACATTTCAATCGGCCACGTACATGGCAAGTCTGCTACTTACCGTCTTAATTGTAACTTCGCACGTTATTACATTTCAGATGATAACAAACAGCGTTACTTTTGCAATTATATTAATACAAACAAGAGACTAAAGTAAAAATCTTCTCACTGTAATTCATCCCTATCTCATTCCCATTTGTAAATTAATTTTGTGACTGGTTGTTGCACAATGCTCCTTTAAAAACATTTCATTTAATCTCTTTGTTTGCATTATGAAAATAATGTACAATCATATCAGGTGGAGTTGATCAACAAACAAATTCTTAAAAAGAACTCTCTTTCAATACACACTCCACACCCAACACTTTTACATTGGAACAACTTATGTAGACAGGCATAATTATATATATAATCCAAAATCACAAAGTAGTTTAATTTTGAGGGCGAGCGTCACTCTTGTTTTCTTCTGTATGGGACATTGCTTGAGGTGACGAATGGTAAATGGTCTATTTTACTTTCACCATAAGTCTAAGAAAATTGGTTAACCAGGAATTTCATTCATCGATTTAAACTAATCTACAACGAAAGGAAACCAAGAGAGGAGATCCCATTTCTGCTAAAAACACTGCACTGCGACAATGAAATTAGTTTTAAAGGGAACTCACTTCATAAAGCCCTTCTTTGACACTTCCTACTTGTTCTTGGCCACACCTTATACTTTCAGGTGGAACTCTGCTCGAAAAGAATTCCAGTTCGTCGAATTTATTCCCCAAAAGGTTTTTTATAACTTAACATTGTAATAAATTACTATTATTTTCTTAAATGAAAATGATTATGTGAATGTTCAACAGATATTGTATGTATTCATCATGACTGTTGGATTAGTTCAGTGGTTGATAAAATGCATTAAAGGAGTCGCACTAGTATCCTCTCACAAGAAAGATCTCCAAAATTGTTTCAAAACCATCAGGGATATAAATTCCGTCTCCACATTTGGAATCATGTTATACACCGCATTGTGGAAGAAGTCTGACTTTGTACATTTGCTGGGACTAATGAAACACAAAGCATCGAATGCCGATATCAAATTTTCGAAGGTAGGTTTTAATATATAAGATTTTAGATTCAATGAATGTGTGACGTACTTAACTGAAAGTAAGTGTTTAATGCTTCATCAATATATTACAGACGGTATGGCCATTTCTATTTATGATTGGAGTTCATACATGGAATATCGTCCTATGTCTGCTTAGTTATTCAAACAACTTCGAAAATGGGGCTCAAATGGCAGCTACCAGGATTTACCATGACTTGTCAACTCAAATCTCGAACTTTCTCCCATTTCTCCATGCATTGCTACCGAGAGAAAACACAACTTCTCAAGTTGTGTTAGCCTATGTTTCACTACTGTCTGACATTCACAGGCAGATAACCATTTTTACTTTGCTACTTTTTAACCTGGCTTTCGTTCTCTTTATTAATTCTAATATCAAAAGTTTTGTTAGAGTTATGGAGAACGCTTTAGAATGCAAGAGAAGCTTGAATCTTTTAGAAGAGTATTTGGAACTGAAGTTGCTACTGAATCGTGCTAATCGATGCATTCAATCCCAAATGTTGTGTCTTGTTCTCTCAGTAATCCCATTCTTGTCTTACTTTCTGGCTAATTTCTCTTGTATTTCAAATCATTATTTTGCATTTATCTCTGGCTGGACAGTTCTTGTTTCTGGAGTATTGTTCATTGCGGCAGACTCCAGTGTGCAGGTAAGAAGGCAATTCAAAAAAAATCAAACTAGTGAACTTTCAAAGCAAAAAAGGTGTATAGTGAAGCTATGTTTTTGCTAACGTACATTTAGACAACATCTCTTAAAAGGCTGCTAATTCAACGAAAGCGTACATTCCAAACCATTTCAGTGGATCCTACAGATGTATCTACAATTCTACTGGATATACCCAATGGGAATGAGCTAGGAGTTACATGTTACGGATGTTTTACAATAGATTATTCCATGATTGGAGCCGTAAGTTCCGTAATATTCCAACCATGATTGAACAAAAGGTATAAATTGCATAAGAACCAATCAAATTTGTTCCGAGCATTTATTTTCAGATGGCTATCTACTCGATTACCTTTGCCATTATTTTAATTCAAGCTGAAGTGTAGTCTGTAAAGATGTCATACAGAGGTCACTGATAATTTGTGAAACCTTCAAACACGAAATGCAAAAGAGTTTTATTGCAAAACATGTCTCACACATTTATACATAAGAATATCAGCAAATTTATTTTTCATGATGAAATGAATGATTAGAAAATGTACAGAATTAATTAACTTAAATAAAAAATGGCTGCTTCAATGTTTCTTTCGTATATTTTTATTTAGGACTACAATCCATTTAATTACGTCGGTCAATAAATGGGCAGGAAGTGAAAAAATGTGCTTATAATCATCAAAATGGACAAACAACCTATTTTTGTAGACTAGTTGATGAAAATAACAGTCCTGCAACCATTTTCTTGACCTCTTTTTTAAAAATTAGAAATGGTAATGTAAAATTGCCATTTACAAGTTTTTGAACGCAAGCAAATATTAGATAACCTAAATAGATAATTGACACGTTGTAGGGTTATAAACTAGTTGAAATTATATTGTCTGGAAGCATGAAACCAAAGAACATGTTGCTGTATCCGTTGACCAAAAAATGCGTGACTTTCACCACCAAAAAGTTTCAGAAACAGGCTACTCCTACGCCAATATTTCCTGTAAAAAATGTAGCCTTCCTCGAAGCATTTTTGGACAGCAATTTTTTTCTCCTTGTGACGGCATACACGTTTAGATGGGATGCAGGGAAGAGAAAGTTTCATATCGTTGAATATCTGCCCCAACAGGTAGGATAACGCAATTCGTAAATATTGTACATGGACGAAGTATTGCTTATAATTACCAATTAAACTGACACTTTTCTTGCATTACAGATTTTATGCAGCATTATGCTAATTGTGGAGATATTTTACATAGCCACAGACAATCCTCCGAAGTTAAACAAAATTAGTTCTCACAAGAAAGATCTTCAAGAGTTTTTCCATCTTATCAGGAATACAATTTCTGTTTTCTTGTACTCATATCTATTTTACATGGCTAATTGGAAAAAGCATGACCTAATTAAATTACTGAAAGTAATGCAACCAAAAATGGATTTAAATCCGGTGCAGTACAACAAGGTGAGGTTGAAATTGTGGTGGCTGCCACAAATTTCTTATGTTATAACGTCATTGTCAACTTCTATTATGAATTTAGAAATGGCAGTATCTCCTACTATTTCTGGCTGTTCAGTTCATTACTTTATATGGCGGATACTCCTACATTACATCAGATAAAGACGGAATTCATACTGGAGTACAGAAATTCTTTGAGAACTGGACAAACCACGTTTCCAACCACTTTCCTGTGCTCATGAAAGCGATACCAGAAACAGATTCTTATTCGTACATTTTTTTGAGTTATATAGCAATATTTCCATTTCTCCACTCCAGCTTTACCTTTTTCAGTTACATTCTTTTTAATTTGGTTTTTGCTGTATTTATTCGTTCCAACTTGAAAAGTTTTCGAAGAATTTTAAACACCCTCAACACCTTTAACTTCCACAGTACTTCCATTCAGGTTTGCTTTTGTCCTCTCGATCTACAATTGTCTACCTTATCCAAGTTCTAAATAGTCATGTTTATGTTAGCTTTTTGACGAGTACATGGATTTCAAAGCACTACTTGACAGCACCAACGAATATATACAATGTCTATTCTTCATCCTCACATTGTCAACCTTCGCCTTTGTCTCGCATGTTTTATCAAACTTTTCAGAGATGAGCCCCGGTGAAGTTGATTTCTATGTTGTTTGGGCTGTATTAATTCATGTGACATTTTTCATAGCTGCAGATGCCTGTTCCGAGGTTAGTTTTCTAGGAAAACTTTTCTTGCTTTAAAACAATAATAATGTGAGCCATTAGATTTGAGGGAAAGGTTCCAACTTTCTTGTAGACATCAGAAATCAAGAAAATATTTGTACGTCGGAAACGGGAACTTGAAATGGTTTGCAGAGACCCATCGGATATACTAGTTATGATCATGGACATTGTTAACGGAAATGAATTAGGTATTTCCTGTTATGGCTGTTTCACAATGAACTACGGCGTAATTGCAACTGTAAGTGTTACTACTGTAGTATATGTCAAAAGCACACAACTTGTAAGAAGTCGTGGAAAGTAATGTATATTTAAATTTTCTACTTTCGTTTGCAGATGATACTTAACAGTGTTACGTTTGCCATTATACTAATTCAAGCGAAAGATTAAAACTTCTATAGTGTTTTTAAGTTATTACATCATCTAACTCACTGTTCTAATTTAGAGCTAGATCTTAGATTTAGCAATGTCTGTAAAATTGGGCCAAGTGTTTAATCAGCAAAATTAGTTTTTGGTGATTCGACACACCTTTTGTACACAGCTTCATTCTAAAAGGATTTTTTTCAAAACAGAGACATCACTTAAAAAATTAATCTACTAATTCCATCCACAATCCAATTATCACAGTTTGTCTTTGCGAATATGTTAATATTATTAAATTATAAATCGATCATACCTTCCTGCAGTTACTGCTCTGAGTTTAAAACAATAACAATTTGCAAAATCTTTTTTGAATTCATGAAATCATGAAGTCTTCAGTTTTTAAAACTGCATTGCCAAACCTTAAAAGATTTCCTTTTTCACAACCAATGTTTCCAATAAAGGATGCTCATATCATTGAAGCACTATGTGATAGTAACTTTTTCCTGTTGGTGATGCCCTACACGTTTAGATGGGATCAAAAGATACAAGAATTTCGAATCAAGGAATTTCTTCCACAAAAGGTGAGAACAACACTAATATAATTTGTACAAACGATATTTCCAGGAGGTATTATCTTCTTTTCTTCCAACTAAAATTGTATATTTACACAGATTTTATGCGGCCTCATACTCATACTGGACATGGTATATGCTCTCACTGCCAACTTCCACGGGTTTCATTATTTCTCAGAACAAAACCAACAGGAAATAAAATCTTACTTCAGCGTGATTAGAGACCTTTACACAGTAGTCCTCTACGTTTTTGTTTCATATACCGTGATACGCAAAAAACGGGATTTCAGGAATTTGCTTAATGTAATGAAGCATAGAATGCCTTCAAGAGGGGTGGAACTTAGCAAGGTACTATTAAAACTATAATTTTACTATAAGAATAAATCTGCATTGTTCGAAGCCAAGATTGGGGTTATATAAAACGAAACTACATTTTATTTTCCGACTGTTATCAGAAAATACTGCACATCCTGTTCCACCTCGCGTTCCAGTTCTCTGCGACGTACGTTGGTTTAATTGGTAGCCCAGACCTCGGTTTTGGTCTTCATGAAAAAGTACAAACCATGTTTCAATCTTGGCTGTCCAATTTATCTAGCAATGTTCCATCGTTAGCCGACTTGGCCCCGGAAGAAAATTCTTATAAACGAACAGCATTGAGCTACCTAATGGTAATCTTGTCCTACCACACTAGCGTATCCTTCTGGAGCTGTGTACTTCTCAATTTGTCATTTTCCATGTTTCTCCGCTCCAACTTTAGGAATTTTCGAAGAATTTTAAATGATTTGAATGTGGATAAGGAAAAAATTCAGGTTACTCATTTTTAAGCATTTAAATTCATGATCTGATGACATGAGACAACTGTATTACTTTTATCTATAGCTTTTTCAGGAATATATGGCTTTGAAAAAACTGATGGATGCTGTCAATGAATATATCCAACTCCAGTTCCTTTACACAACCCTGTCGGCTGTACCTTTCGTTTCTTATTTCGTATCTGTTATGTCGGAATTAAACAGGGGAAGCTTGACTTTCTATTGGCTTTGGGCTATTCTTATACACATCACATTTTTCATAGCTGCAGATGCATCTGCACAGGTAATATCAAATTAATTAATTATGAAGTCTCAAACACACGAGCCTAGAGTTTATATTTCATAGACAGCGGAAATAAAGAAGATATTAGTGCAACGGAAACGTGACTTTGAAGCTATGAGCGAGGACCCATCCGACGTTTCAATGATGGTGATGGACATGATAAATGGAAACGAGTTGGGTGTCTCATGCTACGGCTTGTTTACAATGAATTACTCCCTTATTGCAGCCGTAAGCTTTAATATCCTATCTAGATCAATAGCACGGAATCAATGAAGCCCTTCTTGGAATTTTATTGTGTTCCAGATGATAGCTAATAGCGTTACTTACGCCATAATCATGATACAAGCGAAGGATTAAAAGAATATTGATCGTCGTCCCACGCTCTGTTTTCTGCATGGCATCTTTCATATCGCACACAGCAGAGCACACCGTGTAATCCAATTCACCTGTTTGAGTTGAGGGTATTAACTCATGGAATCATGAGATGAAATGAAATGATCGAGCTCTATAAGCTCACTCATTCATTCCATGCCCGTTGATAAATGAGTCACCGCAGATGAAACAGAGAGAGATCACTTCTGCCTTGCCTATTTCAATTTGATTTTATTCCATCAACACTATTTATAATCATAAAAGCATGAAATAAAACCATACATAATCACGTCATTCTCGTCGCTGATAATATGCATACCGAACGAACCAGCACGGTGTGGTGTTTCGGATCATGAATTCTCCTGCTTTGCATTTTATCCATTTCAAACACTCATGCAATCCAATACATTTGGGATTTGTATAGTAATTTGCATTTGTATGCAATGCATACCAAAACCAAAGGAACACACTTGCCTATATAATCTATATAAATCTGCATATTGTGCAAAAAGCCAAGCTCTCTCATTGTATTTTGCAAAATTAGCAAAATGAATGATATCTGCTCCACAGCACGCACTCTAGATTATTGACAACTGACAAGCCATACTTATTCTTTTCCCTGAATGGATGAAGCTGAAGTATGTAAAATTACAATCTCCTTTTGCCATACAAATACGAACAATTTCTACGGATAAAGCTACACAAGTACACCATAACATCATACAAGGGAGATTGTCAAAGGAAGCAGCAGCAATGAACATGCTATTATCAGATTTAAGTCTCTCTCTCGTTGGCTGTGATGCGAGAGATAAAGATATTCCATTTGTAGCAAATCTGAATCAGTATAGTGGTTTGGTTTGGTTCAGCAACAGCAGCGTCACATTTACAACACAAAACTCATCGCAGAGAAGAGCAGTAAGGTAAGTATGTCATTACTGACTGATGTTGTTCATTCGCGAAAGGATATAAAAAAGAATGTATTCCTTCCTGTGTTATTTTTTTTGTATGGCAGATTCGTATTCGTTTTTCGTACTTATTGCAATTCCATGTATTGATGTGTGTTCATCTTTCTCTTATAAATATTTCACCTTACATTACAAAAGTTTGTTTTCTGCAGACACACAACTTGAGATGGTATTATAGAATAGAAGGTATGTAGCTATAATACCTAAGTACCACCTACAAGTTGATACCTAACGAAGGCTAAGTAGTTTTATATTCCTGCATGCGTGTTTCATTCCATGTATTTTATTACGCTTGAGATTTTGAATAGTCGTGATATGATCCTGAGCATATGCAGAGTCGACTCTTGGTATCAGCTACCAGCGTCCTTAGTTTCATCTTGGTTACTGGTGCTTTGCTTACAAACTCAAATGACTTGACTAGTTGTTGCTCTCTTGTACGGAGACAGGAGATGACGATGATGATGATGATGTAGTCAGTACAGAGAGCTTTTAAGCTGATGAGAATGAGAAGGATTCGACGTTGGTTTGTTGGATATGCATTTAATATGGTAGGTGCATTGCACACTCAGATCTCACATCCATCCTTTTCACAACTCTCGCTTGAGTTCCTTGAAAACATGCTGTGAAGTCCTGAATCGAATTGTAATAGCATGAGTGTGTGTTGTGTTCGCCTTCTCTATTTGCATGCATTGAGATATTCGTCACTTCCCATTTAACTCTCAGTTCTCTGTCATCGTCACCACCATCATCATTAACAAACCAAGGGAGTGCTGCCTTTCTAGTGCCAGTGCTAATGTTTTAATGGTGGTGTGCTGTATTATTGTGGTTTCTATTCAAGTGAAGACATAAAAGTCATTGGTTCAGTGCCAGTGTCATTATCTCTACATCACTAAAAATTCCTGAGATTGCATTTTTGCATCTTGTACTTTATTCCCTAGCTGGGCTTTCAAATGATTTACCTTCCATAAGAAAATATATTTCTGGAGGTGTACTTCTGCTGCTCACTAGATCCTTTTCTTGTCACTTTTATATTGAGTAAAACGAGTGAGTAAGTTGGTGATTGTACGAAGAACTGTGGGAATAACTCTTTTCTTTGACTCATACACGACGCGAATGTGATTGTGTTGCATTTACATTACCGCAGCTCAGCGTGACTAATAAAGTAAAAATGAAAAGAGTGCAGTGAGCTTCTCTTGTGCTGCTAACGATGATGATTATACACATGTGAGAAACTGAGAAGTTACATTTTTTTCTTTTCATGCAAGTCAGTCTTTCGTGTTTTCATACCAAATAATTTTTTTTGGACTGGTGACAAAGAGTACTCTAGGATTGCTGGAGAGATCCCACTGACAACGACAACACCAAAACGAAAACCTTTGGATTTATCATTGTGGGGTAAGCATTTTTCATTTTGGCTGGAGTCTCATGTGAAATCTAAGAAGGGTGATATTTTAAACCTTGAGAAAAACTCCCACATGCCCATGAGCAGTGATGGAAACCGGGTGGGATCATTATTCTTTTCTTCCTTTTATTTTCACGATAAATCCATTAAAGTTCTGGGGAACGCGGAGAGCTTTCAAATTGTGTAGAGGAGAAGGAACCGCACTTCGAATTTTAATTTATTAGCTAGGGGCTGGAGTTGGTGGTGTGCGGAGCACCAAACTGTCTGATTTTGAGCAGAGTACAAATCTGTTACTGTTGCTAGATGAGCTTTAGAAATGAATCACATTTTCTTCTGTATACATTTTTTGTACATGGGGATCTCCGTAACCCCATCCATTATCAGTTGCATTTTTTGTATTCGCTGCCCTAATGAATGATGAAAGAAGTTGAGGATTCAAAAATGCACTTGAGCAACAGCTGCTGGTGCGAACTCCTCTTAATCCTTTAAAAGCTGAAGGAAAAGATTCTTGAGCTCCTTCAGGGCACGTATTTCATTGCATGATATCTTTTCCGAAGACTGCTGCTCCTGTTGCTGTTCAATGTTCACAAATTATTGGATTGTCATGAAGAGGAAGGAGTAGAGACGAAGCGAGATGAGAAAGATGGTTTTCCCATCTTGCGGTATTATGTATACGCATTGGTGTTATTCTAAGGTGAATCTTGTTTACAACACCAAAAGGCGAATGTACTACTGATGAGTCTTTTTATGAGTATACGGCACGGGGTGGAGGATTTTGAGCTGATATCTGATAAAGAAGAAGAAAAGCCTGAGTTGGGACAGGAAGATTTCGTATGCTTGTGAAGAAGACATGGCTTCTTGTAAGTTGCCCAATAACGGTCAAATTCTGAGTTATGCACTACAACACGGACCAGAGTTACTGTATGTACGAAGACACTTTAAAACGTGTGTAATGTCCTTTTTTAATGTGGTTTGTTTGTTGTGGGCAATTGTTACCTGTGGCATTTTTCACAAATTGTTGTTACGCATAAAACAAGAGATAAAAAACCGTGATCGTTTTCACGAGAAGTTGAGAAACCTTTGACGTTTCTGTGCTGTATTGTAAGCATGATCTTCAAGCGTGTTCTTTAGGGATATAGCATAAAAGACAAGAGAAGAAGCATTCTTTTTAAGACAGAACAGACTTTTATGTAGAATATCTACTGCCACAGCTCTACAGGTGTCATTTCATGAGCTTTTTATTTGCAAAGAAGATAAACAGCAAAATCCTGAGCAAAAATGGTCATTTTTAAGTGGTTATAATTTGTGTTTGTTTTCAGACTAAAATCAAAGGTATTTTTGCAGTTTTTCTTGTGGCAAAACCTATTGTTTACCAATTACCACATAGAATCAAGATTCAATGCAATTTGAAAGGGTGTATTGAGCATAAAACTCAATTTTTCTGCACGCTCGTTTGTCTATATTGCTTTGTGCATTGTTCATTGGCTAGTTATTGTGG
This sequence comes from Orchesella bifasciata, assembly GCA_034697805.1. NCBI lineage: Eukaryota > Metazoa > Arthropoda > Collembola > Entomobryomorpha > Orchesellidae > Orchesella > Orchesella bifasciata. The sequence goes on from JAQGAP010000137.1 coordinate 21,273, forward strand.
TACGGAAGAAATTACTACAAAATACTTACAAGGTTTAATGCATGCCATAACTTTCATTCATTTTATACACTTTCGTTGAATTGCATGTTATTATTACAACAATTTCAACTAATCACGATTTCAGCTACAGCTTATTGGTTTGGTTTACCTTACCCACTCTCGTTTGTTCTACTTACAAACTGCAGGTATACAAATGTGCGTGTGAACGTGAATAAAAGCAAATTTAATGTTTCCTCTTTGAAACTTGACCGAAACTAAAACTAGTTTTATGTTATTGCAAGTAAGCGATAGCGAACTAGATAGATAGGCATCGAGGATGAGTATGAAGATAGAAAGAGGTAGTGAGAACAATTCTGGAAGCGAGAAATTACGAAAATTAAGCTCATTTTATTCATTGAAATTGCTGCAGTCAGCGAAAATGTTGAAAGAAGTTTGACAAAAGCCACGAAGACATTTTCTTTTAACATTTCGCTAATTAACTGTCTCTGAAACGTTTGTTCGTGAAATCTGTAGTATCTAATATTTTAAAGGGTTTACAAAAAAAACTATTAAAATAGGGAAGTTAAACATAAATTTCGAAATATATGCAACGCTGTGGCAGAATTGATTCATTCTTTCTCCAGTTTTAGAGCATCAAAGTAAACATGGACATGCAAATTAAGGTGAATTCCATAATACTTCGTGACGACTTAATTAATAATTTTTTACAGTACCAGCAATGTACACAATTATTTGCTGCTTCAGCCTTATTTTCTGGATATTCTTGCAAAGTTACAAATTGAATGTTAGATTGAGTACTCGTTCCTCATCACAAAATCAACAAGAATATGCAAATGCATTAGCTTGAATTGAAGAGCTTTACTCATCTTCTTCCTCTTGTTTGCTACTCCTCTAAATGCGTGCTCGACTGGTAGAAGACTTGATGTTTGAGTCTCTTCAGGTTGCAGTTCGGTTTCGTGATTCAGTCAGTGAGTGAGCGAGTAAAAACCAAACAGCAAAAGCCTCTTCTATTCTCCTTTCACAAAATCATAATCATCATCATCCTGAATCTTCTTGACTTTATATTGTTATTCTTTCTTCATCATCCTCATCATTATAAGTAGTTGCCATCAGGGTAAAGTAAGTAATATCAGGACTGGTGCGTATACACTACATACGAGGATGTTATGTTGAGGAAAATTATACCTTTTCTATGTCAGAATCATGTTCGTGTATAATAACGTATAAAAGTGGATACACTGTAATCTTTCTATCATATCGTAAGCTCGTTCCTCTCAGGAAAAGCGAGGTATGTATGTTACACACAGGCTCATCATCATTTTGTACATATGTGTACACATAAAAAAACGTGCATGAGTGATTTATACATTCTTCTTTTGATCATCATCTCTATTTCTCTCGGATAAAACTGTCCTGACATTTTATTATTCCTCCACTCCGCTTATTCTCTCAATAGAGTCAGTCATGCATTGAAAGTGCACTTTATGTGATCTCAGTTTTTCTCTGATTTATGTGCAAGGTATTCCCCATGTAAAAGCTTTGGGTATGATACATGAGATTGATTATTTTTATGTTTTCCGTTTCAGAAATTGGAATCGCGTTCCATAATGTAAGTGGAAGTGAGTGGGCTTCAATTTGAGTGGGACTGGAAAGTGAACTGAACAAGTTTGTATTTCTGTGAAAGTGTAAAAAATATATAGTGAAAAGCTTGGAAGCTTTGTTTCCCAAGATGGCTTTGGGCAACGACAACGATCCGAACTCCACCGGCCATGTGCCACTACTCAAATGGGATCCGAAACACATTGAGATTCGGACGCGATCTGTGGAAATGGCATTGCAGCCACTTGTCATGAAGGTACTAAAATTTAATATATAAATTACAATTAATTGAATTGAAACCGTTGAAATACTCTGTTGATACTAAACGCATCTGTAATCTATATTAGTTCTTTTACATGAAAATATATACACAATACACATACTGTAGATTTGCAAAATAAAACGTCCGTATAAATTTGGGAATGTGACAAAAACTTTTACAATTCTGTAGGTCCGCCTGTTTCACCGTTGAAAAACGTAAACTAATAAACAGTGTTGGTATTTCAGTATGAATATTCCATCATCATAAGGAATATTATAGTTTTAATATTGCTGGATTAACACAGCATTTCCAAAATAAGTTATTGCCAAAGAGTTTACATGGAACACTGTAAATTGTGGTTTGGGTTTCTGTACTCTTAAGAGAATATAAAATACACAAAAAATGACTTATTTAGTTATATCTTTGCTCTCAGCACAATCACATATTACTATGTATAAATTCACATAGCATTTCTCGTCCTTTCTGATGCACACACACATTATTCGCTATCTCTCCCCTCCAACATTAATCTCCGGAAACTCAAAGAAAAATTTACCTTAGATAGAAGAGACAAGAAACAGAGACAGTAGCAGGAGAGTAAAAATGTTGTTGAAAGTAGCAATTATCAAAATTAGAAAAGCAAGCAAAGTCACAGAGAGTCAGCCCACAAGAAATGTTGTTTCAGCATTTTCCATTTCGAATGACATAAAGATTACCTAGTACACAGTTCATATACTCATGCCATGCGTCAATGCGCTAAACGCAAAAATAATGAGAGTACACAAGTTTACCACTGATGATATCACGTCATTTTTTTTTCTGTTTCTTGCACTCTTTTCTCCCATGGTCCTTCATATCTACCCTACATCATTTCCTCTTTGAAGTTTGCATTTTACCATTGAAAGTAATTGTTTTATGTGTACCCAAAATTCATAATGGCTATGCAAAGCCTACGCCTATGACTATGAGCATTATATTACCCACATATGTGCACTGGGAAGCTATTTCATGCACCATAAAACTCATCCTACCAAAAATTATTTGCTTTTTTTACAAGCAGCACAACTCATAAGTTGTAAAAATTTGTAGGTTTTTCTTGTGGTCTTAATTTCGTTCTGCTTTTTCAGTTGGCAGACTGAAATATTTTTAAAACAAAATAAATTGTCTTATCTCTTCCTTCACATCCGCTTTTTTCAAGATACAAAGATGATATTGATGATAACCTTTTATTTTTTGTTTGACTCTTAATTCCAATGGCCAAAAGGTCACCACATTAGTGAACACAGATGCATCCCGTAAGAAAGGTCGTTCCAAGAGAGCACACGTTCTCGTCGCTCTTGTTGAGAAAGCTACTGAGAACTTTATAAAAAATGGGGAACTTATTGCCAACGAAAATCCAGAGATCAAAGAGGATATGCTTTCTGCTGTGGAAGAAGTGAGTAAAACAGGAGAAGTAATGACCCAAACCTCAAGAGAATTTGCGGATGATCCATGCTCTTCCCAAAAACGGGGAAATATGGTACGGGCAGCTCGAGCCTTGCTATCTGCTGTTACAAGGCTTCTTATATTAGCGGATATGGTAGATGTTCACTTGTTGCTTCGCTCCCTTCGTGTTGTTGAAGATGATTTGGAGAGGTTGAAGAATGCATCCAACCAGGCTGAGCTGTTGGACAATCTTAAAACTTTTGGGAAGAATGCCAACGACTTGTTGAGGGAGGCTGCGAGGCGACAACAGGAGTTGAGAGATCCACAATTGAGGGATGATCTAGCGGCTGCAAGGGCTCTTCTGAAGAAACATTCGACAATGTTGATGACAGCATCCAAAGTTTATTTACGACATCCAGAGCTGGCGGCTGCTAAGGCGAATAGGGACTTTGTCTTGAGGCAAGTCTGCGAAGCTGTCAATACGATTTCAGATATTGCTAGAGGAAAGTCTCATAATGGGGCTCAAGAACATGCGGATTATGGACCTGGAGAATTGGCTGCAGCATTGAATGATTTGGACGTAAGAAAATTTTAAATTTTCAATGAAAATTGTTGCTTTCATAGGTAGGTAAATTAGGTTTTTGTGAATCAGGGTAAACTTTTTAAACTATTTCGCAGAAAAATATTCTAATGAGCCCAATGGACTACAATGAAAAATCAATGAGACCTTCGCTGGAAGAACAGTTGGAATCCATCATTAGCGGTGCTGCACTGATGGCTGATTCTTCATCCACAAGAGATGATCGCAGAGAAAGGATCATTGCGGAATGCAATGCTGTTCGACAAGCACTCCAAGACCTACTGCAAGAATACATGTCAAATGTACTAATACATTTTCATTAACTCACCTATTGAACGGGATAGTTATTTTTTGTGATAATAGAACATATATTTGGATTCTATATTAGGCAGGGAGAAAGGAGGGTAGTGAAAACTTGCAGTTAGCTGCAGAGCACATGAACAAGAAAACAAAGGATTTGAGACGTCAACTGAGAAAAGCTGTTGTTGATCACGTGTGTGACAGGTAAATTGTTGGATTCCAGATTGTTCGCACTGAAAATTATAATGAAGATACTGAGGAGTTTGTAATAAAATCTTAATTTGTAGCTTTTTGGATACAAACACTCCCCTCCAAATTCTTATCGAAGCTGCCAAGTCTGGAAGTGAGTCGGAAGTGGAGCAATATGCCCAAGTTTTTAACGAACATGCCCGAAAGCTAGTCGAAGTAAATGATCTTAATGAATTTTTAAAAAATTCTCGTTAAATCCAACATGTGTCGTAAGTCGTAATGTTTCACTTGCAGGTAGCAAATTTGTCATGTAGCATGTCTGACAAGGAGGATGGAGTCAAAATGGTTCGTCACGCTGCTGCACAAATTGAATCGTTATGTCCTCAAGTTATCAATGCAGCAAAAATTTTGGCTGCTCGACCAAAGTCTAAAGTGAGTTCAGCAATTGAAATAAAAATGGAATAAAACAGAAAATGTGGCAAACGGGAATAATATATATTGTGAAATATATTATTACAGCCAGCATTAGACAACATGGAGACGTTCCGAAGAACGTGGGAGAATCAGACCAAAATCTTAACGGAAGCTGTGGACGATATAATTATCATCGACGATCTTCTTGCTGTTACAGGTACGACTTTTGCTGAATAATTTCATGGTGGAGTTTGATCTGTGATTGAATCTGTGAGGTGCAATAATATTTTGTGCTAAATGTTTTATTGTTTGCGCATTGAACTCTTACAGAAAATCACATTTTGGAAGATGTCAATAAATGCATTGCAGCAGTACAAGAGCAGGATGCAGAAACATTAGACCGTACTGCAGGTGCTATTCAAGGGAGGGTAGGAAGAGTAACAGAGGTAAACCACATTTATATTATCGAAATTCATGTTATCAAAAACTGTTATTCAAAGTTTTTCAAGTTGACTAATAAACGCACAATTTCGTCTCTTCTGACCAGGTTGTTGTTTCTGAAATGAATGAGTATGAACCGGGCTCATACACAGAGTATGTCATTGGAGCAGTGAAGGAGTTAAAAGAACAGGGTAAGTTTTATACTCTCGAAATTATGCCCTGCTTACAAGTATGTTCTAACTTTAGTTACACATGAAATGAACAATCGAATAAAGTAGGAAGTATTACCTACCTAATATACAGTTATAATATTTGGAATGGTGTTTTTTCCTTTAGTGATGCCAAACTTTGTCTCAAGAGTTGAAATTGCAGTTGAAGCATTGTCATCCAACCCTGCAAGAGATGTTGATGAAAATGACTTCATTGATGCATCTAGTAGAGTGTACGATGGGGTTCGTGAAATCAGACGAGCAGTTCTTTTAACCAGAGTAAGAATTTTATATGGTTCATGTCCACCCGCCCACTATATTTCGCGTTGGTTATAGTATATCATTTTCGATTTTGTTTTTGAAAAGGATGATGATGAATTGGATCCGGATGATGTTGTCATTGATGAAAGTAAAACGGAAACGGGAAGCAGAAGTAAGCCGATTGCTTTAAGAAAAACTTTTTTATAGAGGGAACAAAATATTTGTAATTTTGTCGTATTTTTTGCAGTTAGCGGAGTTACTGGAAGTCAACACATACCCGACGAAAGAATGCAACGAAGGGTGAGTTTGTCATAAAAACCAATTAGTTTTGAAAGCCTTTTTATTTCCTGTGTCTCATCATAAACTTTCCCTTTATTTGCATAACAGCAAGCATTTGAGAAATTACCGGAGGAAGAAAGGAAAAAGATTGTCCAACATGCAGAGAGCTTCCGTAATGAGAAGCAGAAGTTTGATCGGGAAGTTACAAAATGGGACGATAGCGGAAATGATATCATTGTGTTGGCTAAGCACATGTGTGTCATCATGATGGAAATGACGGATTTTACTTGGTACATGAGCAAAAGCTTTGTTATAAATTATGCCTATGAACTAACAGAGCAAAATTGTAATATCCTCTTTTCTTTCTAGGGGCAAAGGACCGCTTAAAACAACCATGGACGTTATTAATGCAGCCAAGAAAATCTCCGAACTCGGCACAAAACTGGACAAGTTTGCCCGAGAAATCGCAGAACACTGTCCGGAAGGCTCTACCAAAAAGGATTTACTCGCATACTTAGGCCAAATAGCTCTTTACTGTCATCAACTGAACATCACCTCGAAAGTAAAGGCCGATGTGCAAAATATCAGTGGAGACTTGATTGTATCAGGGCTGGACTCTGCTACCTCGTTGATCCAAGCCGCAAAGAACTTGATGACGGCTGTGGTGCTTACCGTGAAAACTTCATACATTGCCAGCGCCAAGATTCCACGATCCGCTGGCATTGGAACGGTAATAGTACTTGAAAAATAATACACTATTCATCAAATTATTTTTGGCATAAATTATTTGGCATTTCATAAATTCCACTTTGAATTTTGATACAGTCGAGCAAGGTCGTTTGGAAGATGAAGCCTCCAGAAAAGAAGCCCTTGGTTCGCAGAGAGAAACCCGAGGAAATTCGTGCCATAGTGAGACGTGCATCCCAAAAGAGACAGAATCCAATTCAAGCTCTGAGTGAATTCCAAAGGCCTAGTGAGGAGGTGTAATTTGCGAAATAATACCCAACAACCTACTTAATCTCTATCAGCTTCATGACGCAGCTGAAGTTGGGACGGGACAATCTGTTTTCATAACCTCAATCCAACAAGATGAATTGAAAACCAGTATCTTTTTAGTATGTTTTAACCACATTCCAATGTCAATTGCCAATATTTTTAGCCACCTTTCACCAGGAACGAATGCACCTTAAATGTATTGATAAACTCCGATCCAGATGTGCCTAATATTTACCGAAATGTAGATTATTATTTGTTTAAAAATACAATCATAATAGCTTAAATTATGAGACATATTTAAAGACGCGTAAACAAATGTGTTTGTAGCAAAGTATGTAAATTAAAAACCATTAATGTGTGCTTCATAATTTAGTTTGTACTTAATTTGCCGACATTTTGTCTATTATTTACATAATACTGTAGACTATAATACGTGTAAAATGTATTAGCATATTTCAAAGTATTTCCCAATACGATGATGAGTTATGAAATGAATGTGAATTAATGTTTGCAACGAAATAAATAAATTATGCGTATTGATGATATTATTATGGTGTTTTCTGTAGCATAGTTGGCACAAGAATTATTTTCAGTTTCGATTGATGATTGGCGTGGCATTGTATAATTCATACTGATCAAGGATATTTCAGATACCAGATCTTGCATTCAGGTTCGCGTCAAAATTGGATTTTCTGAAGCATTAATAATTTCACTTGATTATAGGTGAGAGGTAAATCCAGTCGTGAAAGTTAGTTCTCTAGAAGAAATTGGTAGCTCGATTAGCCCTTTGCTACTTTGCAGAAAATGAACCAAAAATCACTCTCAATTGTATTTGCACTATTGTTGGTGCAGGGCTTTATATTTGGTAAGATGTTCAATATTGTAATTTTTTTAAAGACTGCATTCTATTTTTATACTCTTTTTTTTTAATTTTAAGAATGTGATTCATTCTTCTTCAACAATAACAACAACAACAACGGCTGCCCCTTTAATCAGCAGCAATGCCTTGCTTACTGCAGACGCCAACCTGCTCAAGGAAATCGAGGGACTCCTTGTAATGCACGTTGTACTGGAATGTTTGGAAGGCAGTGTCGATGTCTGTATAGTTGTGGGGGTAATGTGGGTGGTTGCACTTGCTGATCGCATTTGTTGTATCCTCAAGCACCAATTGATTATAATTGATACAATAACTATGTTATTTTATTATCTTTATCTTATATCAAACATAAAATTTAATGGAGCAGGTTCTTTAAAGCTAAGAAGTTGATTGAATAACTTATATTCTAGTAAGTGTAATTCCCCAGTACTTTTGTAAATCCGAAGCAAATAAAATTCTCAAACTTTTACACTACTAAAGTTTTCCTCAATGTACAAAATATTGTCTCTAATCTTAAGGTGCTAACACAAGGTTTCTCACTAAATTGTGTATATTCATATAGCCTTATTGCGGCGATATGGTCCGCAAGTTACCCAAGCCATAACTTTCCTGCTGTGAATGTCATCGAAATCGTTAGAAGCTTTAAAAAGAGGTGATAGAGATATTCTGGAAAGAGTCTAATCACGAATTGTCAAAGGAAATAAAATAATATTTAAACTCGTGTCTTTGATTTATGTTGCATTCCCATACCAGTTTACCAATGAATCAAGATTGCGATAGTTCTTTCTCTATCGGTGGTAGGAGAATTTTTGTATTAAATTACAAAATGACTTTTCATGGACTGTTTTGCAAAACATTTTTTAACTGGGCGTGAGCCCTGTGGTTTTGGTCTCATTTTTCTAGCACGACAGAGTAGTGAATTAACATCAGTATCATTTTACCCCATTCGTACAATGGAAAAACAAGGGTATAATAGGGATTTCAGATTCCCCAAATTTACCGAGAGCAAATAATTATCATCCCTTTGAACATCCATTGTTGTTTACTTACAATTAGGGTGCAGTGCCACTTTTGGAAATTTTATCCCGAGAGACCTAGACTCTAAAAGACCATTCGAACAATTCTTTGACAACCACAAACCTATGTAGAGAATATAAGAAATGCGTGAATGAAAAATACATTTTCACCATCATAATCCCACACTAGTTTTAAATGCATGCAATTTAATGATTAATTGATTAACTGAACATTTTGCATCATAAATAGCATTTAAATTTCATAGCGTCACGTTGAATGAAGCATAATCAATATAATGAAGAATTTCATGAAAGAAATGCTCAAAAGACAAGACGAAAGGACATCAATATCGTTATGCATAGAGAGAGAGAGGAAATTAGGCATATTGCTTCGTGCATGTGGGAAAGAAGAACGAAGAGAGGAACACAGCTGAGGTATTTACGGTCAACGTTTTCATCTCAGTTTACCAACAAACACTTGTTCGTGTCATTCCAATTTTAAACTTCAAATAAAACGGAAATTTAATTAAGTCTTCAGTTAGTGACTTGTGCTTTTAGTAAGCTACCAAGATGTCGGAACGAAAAGTGTTGAATGTAAGTAACCTTCAAATACATTCAAACGATTGTATTTTTTAAATTTTTAATTCTCTTTAAATTTTTTGGACATTGTTTAGATATGTTATGTTGTTTTTTCGTAGAAATACTACCCACCGGATTTCGATCCGTCGAAAATCCCGAGAGCTCGCCAGTCGAAGAATCGTCAGTTTACTGTGCGATTGATGGCTCCTTGTAATATGAGGTGTACCACTTGCGGTGAATATATTTACAAAGGGAAGAAGTTTAATGCGAGGAAGGAGGATGTGGATAATGACAACTATCTTGGAATTCGAATTTACAGATTTTATATCAAGGTGGATTTTACATTTCAATTCATACTTCTGCTGAAAATCACCAACCTGGATGAATGAAATTAATGTGTGGTTTTGCTTTTATTTTTTAGTGTACTCGATGTTTGGCAGAAATCTCTTTCAAAACAGATCCAGAAAGTACGGATTACGTCATAGAAGCTGGAGCAACTCGGAACTTTATGGCGTTGAAACTGGCAGAGGAGCAGGCAGTTCGGGAAGAGCAAGCTGAGAAAGAGGAGGATGCGACGAATCCGATGAAAATGTTGGAGAAGAGAACACAAGCTTCCAGACATGAAATGGCGGTTTTGGAAGCGCTGGAGGAGTTGAAGGATTTAAATCAGCGACAAATTACACCTGATTATGATGTCATGTTGGATAAATATGAGAAGTTCAGACAAGTAGAAGCTGTGAAGCAAGAGGAAGAGGATAATGCGTTTGTGGAGTGAGTTTTACAATCTGTATATTTCAAAGCTTTGAAAAAATAGCTGTATTTCTAAAATTGATTTTGTTTTTTTCAGTTCAATTTTCGGGAAGAATGGTGACATGGTCGTGAAGCGGATCGAAGAAAACAGTGACGATAGTGAAGAGGATTCTCCACCCAAGAAGAAGTTTGCAGTTGCAAAACCAACCGATATGCTAACAGATACTCCTCTACCAGGTCAGAAAGAAAAGGAGAAGGAAGCTAGTATTGGGTTCTTGAGTGCGAATAAAAAGAAGTTGGTTTTAGTTAAACCTAAAGCTATACCGGTAGCCGCTACTGCTACCAGTACTAACTCAAACAATATTTCAAGCACCTTTAAAAAACCAGAAAGTGTTTCAGCAAGTAATAGTGTTAGTGGTAGTACACCCACTCCTCAAACGGCTCCAAAATCTAAAGAAAGTTCAGTCGGATTGGGTTTACTCGGCGCATATGGATCGGATTCTGGATCAGATTCTAATTAATCGTGATTAGGTATTTTAGGTTATGGGTAATAATCTTGTAGATCCTATTTCATCCAGATTTGAAAATCAGTGTATTTTCCTATGTTGAGAGACAAACTGTTCTCTTGTTATAAATTATACATGTTTATGATATCCAAATTATAGGAATTTTTAGTGTGGTAAAATACACGTTTTTATTAAATGAAATTGTATTAATTTTTCATATAATTTCATATTCGCAAGATGAATGATTTATTTAGTGTCGAATATTTGTTATTTGCTACGTTTGCATTATCATTGCTAGACATCTCAATTAGTAGTAAGGGAAGAAGAAGGCTAGGACGACTACAAAGGTTACAGAAAGTCTATGTGAAAAACTCACATGTGTACAAGATCACCTCTACCTCTACATTTGTCTAATAATTTATTACATCATATTCTAAGCCAATGTCTTACTATCATCATTATCATCATTACTACATACATATTATGCAATTGATTGGCTGTATAGACAAGGATAAGAAGGGTGTTTACTGGAGGTTATACAAATTTAAGATGATAAGAAATTAATTAATCACAGAGTGCGTCGGGATTACAATCTAAAAATCACAAAGGAATACTTTTTTGCTATTGTTTCGATTTGTATTATCACAATTCCAAGGTTCTCTATCCATTCCTCATCCTTAAGAATCAATGACGTTCTCTGCCATATCGCACGATTGTGGTGCGCTATAATATTTGTCCAGTTTTGGGTAGGTAACCATGATTGGTTTTGGTGGTGGTCCTTGAGGAGGGAATGGCAGAGGAGGTCCACGCCCACCTTTACCACCCCGTTTCATATCCTCAGGTTTAAACCCAGGTGGTGGTGGTGGAGGTGGTCGATGCTCATTTTCAGCACCCGGTGGTTTTCCAGAGCAAATTGCAATATGTTCTGAGTCAACCAACAGCCTCTGCAAATCTCGAACCACGTCGGGTGTCCAGTTAGTGTTTTCGTTAACAACCTGGCTAAATGTTTTGTTGGCCATGGAATCTGGTTTCGTAATTATAGGCTCTGACCCACCCTCAAGTCCAACCCGCCTATATAATCATCATCACGAACATTAAAAAATTATCTCAAGTCTCTAATTAATGTATTGCATTGTCAGAAAGTCATTTTAATTTTCAAAGACTTATCCTCATTCGTACCATTCCACATCTTTAATTCCAAATTTCTTATACAGCTCCTCAATAGGGAAGAAACTGGCACAGGATTCTAAAGACAATTTGGGGTAGTACCAAATGAATGATTCGCACATTTCATTTCTCGTTGAGTAGCCGGCTGTCGTAATCTTGTCACGTGTGGATGTGTCATAATGGCATTCTAGAACCAACCAAGTGAACCCCCATTAAATCATAATTATCATAACAAAAATTGCTCATTTCAAAGTGTTTGCCTAAATGACCACCACGAGATTAAAACAACATCATATCAGCTAACCACTTATTCGAATAAACAGACATGTGAAACTGGCAAGTACACAGCGTTAAACTAGATAATGAAACTTAATTCAAAGCTATAAAAAATTATTATAAAACAAATCCAACACGCTACAAGGTAAAACGTAAGATAATCCCATGTAACATACACGTGTAGCTAACGGTTTGGTGGTTAATTTGGTAAAAAGAATAATGATTTTTTCAAGTATGCGTATCCTTTTATAATCAGGTACTTCACTCAAGTAAGTCATAATAAATAAGGCATTCGTACTCACCAAATGTGAGGCTATCCCCAGGTAAGACTTTCCTCTCTTCGAGCAAAGGCCGATTCTTTTGATAGTTGAAATTGTAATGATCATCATTGGAAACCCATGGGAGTTCAGTACCGTTTCTGAACTGTCGCAACCTCATTTTTCTCCCTAGAAATTGTGTTGTGTAAACACAAAAACATAAATTAATCTCATATAAAAACTGCATGCACAAATATAAATGTTGCAAACGCATGATATGCGAACACGCAACATCCATCAACAAAGTTATCTAGATTAAACAGTGTACTTTAAAGCCAAGCCAAGCCACGACCCTGAAATGAAAGGGAAATATTCTCATAGTGTAAAATGTGTCATGAAAGACAAACAACAGCATTAAAGCACGAAGTGCAAGAGTTGCACATGCAGGAAAGACTCTAAGAAACGCTTTGTATTGTATGCAACGGTTGGAGTAAGTCATGCTTGTAATTATTAATGTGACATGTTATGCATGCATTCCACCTTTGCTCATACCTTGAAGATGTGTGTGCATCAGAATGTTAAATATAGTCATTCCTTCGGGAGGTAATACCAAGTTGGTACAGCCGGTGCTGCAGTGTCCCACGATTTGGAAATCCTTTTGTTTTGGGGGGATCATTAAACTGGCGACCACTGTATGGCCAATTGTCATCAAAGCAGCGTCGTATTTCCTTTGTGTAAAAATGAAATAAAATGCATTTTCATACCCACTTGCTAATTTTGTGATCATTTTCACGTATTATTTTACAACTATCACGCTTACCTAAGCTTATCCGCGTAAAATATTTCAACACCAGTCTCAAACTTGGCATCTGAAACTTGCTCAGGGTTATCGTAGTGAATTTCTAGCATAAAATATTCATTCTTTTCTTCACCCACTGGGTAGCCAACGTGTTCTGGGAGGAACATGTCCTAAAGTGAGAGATACAATAAGGTGGTGAATTGATGTCGCATTTAATAGAAGTTGCATGACATAATTAAAAGCTGTGTTGCTTCTTGTCTTTGTGTACCTTTCCACCAGCACCCCAGACGTACAAGACTTGACTGCACATTTGAGAAGGTCTGCTCGCCATAGCCTCTTTAGTATAGCAGTTATCACCTCGCACGTCAGCAAACGGCCCAAAAACTTTGGTAGCGTCGACACCCGGAGGATTCGTACATTTGTAGATGACAAAGTGATGGGTGTGCTTCACGGCTAATCGACCTTTCAACACTGGTCGGAACTGCATAAAAATTTTCATTTGATATGTGATGTCGGGACATTATGCTCTCAATTTTTTTTAAAAGTAAAAACAAGTCATATAGACTGAGTTATTGGATTGGCGACAAGAAAAGTGGCTTACTCCAACAATGTGAGTTTTGGTTCCAAAGTCTGGTCCTTTATAAATAGTACACCAGTATGCATACGACTTTTCACTTGGCATCACCAAATCCACTGTCATTTCCCAAGATTTGAAGGCTGAGATGTCAACGTTTGGGTTAGGTGGATCCAACAAGTTCACGGCTACCGTTCCACGCTCCCCAACATGGTAAGTTACATCATCTTCACGACCCAACGCCCAGATCAAACTCAATGTATCTTTCTGTGAATGTTTGTTACGCGTGATAAATAACGATAAAAAATAATTGAAATGGATGATTTGATGAGCATATAAATAAAATTTGCGGGATTCCAAGCACATAAAACGTGCATGCAATGTGCAATGCAAGAGCAGTCTATAAAAAATCTGCTATTTCTTGAGTTTATGTCTCTTCTTAAAAAGCAATGAAGCAAAGCCCTTTTGATGACATTATTTTGCAAAATATCTCTACAAATCCTTATTGAAAAAGCGTGTTTCATGTCAATCCACACTTGAAACTTACGGTGATGGGCACATCCTGATGATCACAAGAGTCAAGCAAGCGAGTAACTCGGAGAAATGTGTGTGTGGTATTCTCAAAGGCGCTTATCAGACGCCAATCTTGGCTCTTGTCGCGTCTCGGTGCAAAATCCCCCTCGCCATGATAATCCTATAAAAAATGTATTATATTCACATTAGAATTCATTAAATTCCAAACAACAATACGGAGTATACAGAAGACTCTATATAATATAATCTTTGTCTCTGGTTGGTTTTCATCCGAATTCTTGAGATGAGTGGAAACAGCTTCCCGTGAAAGCAAATCCAACACATAGTTAAATTACATAGTTTCCCTTTTTACTCTTTGTCAAGTTGCCCCTGAAAAAATTTGTGACATGACATGATTTATGCAAATAGCACAGAACAGAAGCGTGTTCCATTTCCATTAGGTACGTATCCATTCAACATCTTGGAACCATATAAAATATTCAACCTTTATTCCGTTTCAATGTGAAATCCAATTATTAAACTATTTGGATTGCGCAAGCCACCCCGAAATTTTAAAATAGATTTTTCAGTCACATGAATAGGCCGTGATGGAGCATAAGGAATGGTTGCGTAACAGATCAGGTTACCCGCTGAAGCATTCCCTTGCATATGAATTCCGGTTGATCATTTGCAATTTCATACACCATCCGTCCAGTTGCTCATGTTCATCAAAGCTCATATGAGGAGTTGACATAGACAATGAACGCAAGTTGAATATGAAAATCTTTTTCAACTTTTTTTTTAAATAATTGGCTACAAATCATTTTAATACTGTCACACTTGTGACAGGTTCTCTTTGAAATTCTTCAACTAAGGAACCTCGTGCTCATGCATTTATATAATATGAAATGTTCACTACCACTATAATTTGTAAAATGGTACCATTACCCCAAAATATGAAGTCCCATCATTCGCAATTCCTCCAATAACGATATCCGCTCCTTGCATTCCTCCCGCGGGACTTAACCCAAATCCCAGATAGCCAGTTGTCTCACCGGTCACGTCAAATGTGATGCTCTTCTCATCATAATTAATCTCCCATTCCACTACCACTCTCCCATTAGCTTCCAGCACTTCTCTTTGTCGAGTATTGCTGGGACTTGGCAACACATTTTGGTGATGATCAGAAAACTGTGTGTGGGAGGGAGTCGGTACGAGGCACATGCACACTAGAAGGAAAAAGAATTCCAAACTAAATAACTGTTCTTTGATCCCCATGCTGCTGCTGGAGAAGTGGACAAGCTCACTTTACACCTGCTCAAGATCACAAAATAAACTGGAACAACTTTTTGAGCTAGAGATGCTCATCCATGTGTAACTGACAAGCAACTGGACTCTTTCCCACTTTGAGCTTGTACCTTTCGTAGTTTTCCTTGTAAGACTAAATGAGACTCCATGAAGAATCAAGTCTTATTAATACAATCCCATTGTTTGTTGGCTTTAGCTAATAATCATAATGTTAATACCTGAAACTTGAGCTGTGCGAGTACCTGACGTTGAGCTTACAGAGCTGTGAAAAACACTTGATTTGCATGGTCTTCTCATGCAGCATTGTGCATGCATTAAAGACGTATCGTTGACGTGCTTTGTTAAAGTATGGTTATATTCAATTCATAATAATAAATACGTGCTATTCCACCTTTTTTCTTACTGTTTTTTGTATTTTGCTCATTATTGTCGCCTTCTCCTGTGATTGTGATTGTATTATAATGATATCATACCACCTGTCTCGTCTTTAACTTGTTCTTTTGAATTATAAGCGATGGGATGTGATGAGAGTCATGCAATTGAAGGAAATTGAGTTTGAGGCATGTATGTTTAAGCTCACAAATAAATGCTCCAGTGTAGGCATACAATAATCACAAGAGTTTTTGCATAAAATTGAAAATGACATTTTTCTGCATACATGCACGCGCACGTGTACTTAAAATATTTTTACCTCCACCTACAATTTTGTTGTGCGAAGCTGTGAAATTTGCATGACCTTACTGTGTTCACACAAGAATTAAATCTTTGATAACGAAGTAGGTAGTTTTCAACATCAGAATTGCGGTGGAAAAGAAAAGTTGATGAAGGTCGTGCTGTGTTTACGTGAAACTGGAAATTTATAATGATAACTTGTTTTTTTTTATTTGGAGTAATCTCTGAAACATTCCGATTTACGCCTATATGGTGCAATATTTTTTTAGCATGGGAGAATTTCCAGTCATGAGCTTGTTTATACTTGCACTCTGTTTTTAGTTGTTGCAAGTTAAAAATATTCCATAATTCTAGAATTCAACATCGTTCCGGTTATCTTGCTCAAGCGGACATTAGACACAAAAGTATCCTTTTCGTTCTCCTTCTGCACTCAGCTCCGATTTTTATCAGAAAGTGTGTTGTTGTTGTCTTTTTTGTATGCTTGGGAAAAAGAAATGTTTTTCTGGTTTTACAGCTTGGATTGGATGTCTGCTTATAATTTCTAATTTTAATAGCCTCCAACGTCAGATTATTTTCCAAGAAATGACCACAGTACATTGTAATCTTAGTCATCATTTAGTACACGATCTCCATTATTTTCGCATTTGAATTTAAAATCCAATTCTCCAGTCGGTCAGTCAATATATGCTATATGCTATGCTCCAGTCAGACAGTATGAAAATCCAATTGTTACCTACCAAAAAGTACCACCAATGATGAGTCCCATAAAAAGAGCTCGAGGCAATGCCCATTTGTAAAGAAAGACGTTTGAATCGTCACCCACAACATCAACTTTTGTGGTTTTTCGTCGGTCATGGATGCTCAGCAACGTAGTAATTGTACACAGGTATGGATGACGTACACAGCCAAAACATCACGACTGGGCTTTTTGTCTTTATCAATTTCAGATAGATGCAGCATAGGAATTACGTCAGTTCTCCCTCTACGGGCTCCCGACTGTATGCTCAGACTACATTTCTGACAATTATACGTCTTGGTAAATCCCCACCGGATTTTTTATCAGTTTGAAAGATTTCAGAGAAATTGAGGATTATTCCTTTGAATTATGGGGTGTCCAACCACGCAGCCTTTAATAAACGCATTGTCAAGATTGTCCACGGTCATGTAATTTAACGATGGGAGAGGGATTATTTTAACATGGATGGCTAACAATGCATACATAACTATTAGTGGTACATAGGTGGCAATTGTAAGAGTGAGGTATGTCCAGCACCAGAAAACCGAAAAGATGAATGACAGAGAAGAACCTGCTAATTTATTGCTGGGGAATTTCTCAGCTCTATCAGCACAATCTCATCCGCAATTACAATTGTCCTACAAGCTAGTACGGCTAACCGCTAAGAACCAGATATGTAAAATCGCAGTTCAAAAAATAAGTTTCACATACACAAAAATATTGTTGAAATGAATTTTATCAACGAGAAGAAATTCATTTGACAAATGAGCAGATTTAAAACAAACAAGCAGATGTCCACTTTTTGGTATTCAGCCGCAATGAAGACTGTAGATTAAAACTTTCTGTGTCATGCTAATTACATTACTTCATTCTCGTTCTAATGAGCGCTTTATCATTGTAAAATCCAGTAAAAATAGATTTTTAAATGACCCGCATAATGAACATTCTCATTAATAAATGTGTTTGATTACATGCCTAATTGCTCGCAAGTTTACCAAATGAATTTTTAAATGGTGACTCAACTTCTTTTAACTGCA
Organism: Orchesella bifasciata; assembly: GCA_034697805.1. Lineage (NCBI taxonomy): Eukaryota > Metazoa > Arthropoda > Collembola > Entomobryomorpha > Orchesellidae > Orchesella > Orchesella bifasciata. The sequence goes on from JAQGAP010000137.1 coordinate 39,295, forward strand.
CGTGAAGACCGTTATCGATTTATTAACTGCGTCATTCTAGTACCTAACCTTACAAGCCGTTAAAGATGGGCAAAATGGGCAAAACATAGATTCTGTTGACCGTTGCTCGAGAATACCTTTTACCATTTCTTGCATAGGTTTAGCTTAGTTTAAACCCAAAAATAATATTTGCAAACCCACTAATTGTGCTTGATAAGCTTGTTTTTTAAGAAAATTCGAAAGTGCTATATTAAGTTCAGGTATACATTATACACGCACATGTATAGAATAACCTTTTTGACCTCAAGGAGCTTCTCAGATACGAAGTTACAAACTTCATTTATTGTCAAGTTCATCACCGCATTCCGTACTTTTTTAAAAATGAATTTGTCAATTATAAGAGGAGGTGGATCTCACAAGGTCATGGCATATCAACGGAATGGATTTGGTTCCACATATGTTTCTGTATGAAAATTTATTGTGCATCTCAGGCCAAGTGCTCAAATTATATTCAGCTTGCATATAAATCCCATGCGAATAATACATTTAATGTAGCACATGATGAGCATATCAAATTATTTACGGGAGGACTCAAGAGATTTTTGTGAATGGATTCAATTTCAAAAACGTCTCTGTCAACAATTTAGCTTAGGTTGAAGCATTCAAGCGGTAAATGCTGACAGGTCGTTCATGAGTTTTATTGACAATTTACGATGTGGATGACGGTGATTTTCCACCAGACGGGATTAGAACAAGATGTTAGGGAAAATACGACGTGCATATTTCCATAATATCAGGTTAGTAGTCTTATGAGTACGGGGCTCAATAATATCAATTTGAGATATAGTTATTTTTGTCATTGTCAATGTTGCCCTTAGAGTTTCGTTACCAGAAAAGGGATGCGGATCTGAGCCCAAAGTAAACATAATCTATTTTTATGATTATTTTCTTTCAATCATACAACTAACAGTTTAAAAATATCACTAATATTGAAAACCGAAAAAATGTACTATATTTGAATTTCGATTAATTTAGTTATTTTTAAAACCCAAGAAATCACTTCATTACAGACACAGCATGTGGATACATAATTTAATATTTGACGCATCTGTAAACCTTTACTTTATGCATTTATGTAACTCATTTGACTTTATCCGATCTATTCCGATGTAACCTTAATTTTCATTGCGAAAAATAACTTGTAAAACACTAAAATTACGCATATACAGTTTTCTATTCCTTTTTGGTTTATGTACTTGTGGTTACTTTTGGTTTCATCTGCGTCAACAGAGCGTTTTAAGCTTAATGACTTTACTAAAATATCTGGTAGCGACCTTGGTGTTTTTAATTGAATTACACGATTAAAGTTATCTAGATTTCCGGTTTCGTAATAAAAGTTAAGTTTTTTCCCAACACCAGACATTCTTTCATTAGAGCTAATGAATTTATTTAAGAAATTAAAGCACAGACAGCAAGGCAGTCTACTGACTCCCATCTGATTGTATTTTATGTGGCATTTGAAACTTCACTACACAGACATACCCAAAATGTCATTTCCCTTTCCAAACAAGGTGCACAATGACCTTTCTAGACCGTTCATTAGCCCAATCTCCCATCTTATTATGCAGCTGATATTATCTGTTTATTTAAATGTTATTTACAACTGGAAAAATGCAAACGTATGTTCAACAAATTCCGAATTAACACCATCAGCCATGAGGAAACCGGGAGACGTTCCGTTCTCCAACCATATCCATTTCTATTGCCTGCATACTGCATACCATGTCAGTCATTCGTGTCAACTCGTCAGTTTAAACCAGTCAGAATATAAAATGTTGCTGAAATGTGGCGTTTCGTCAGAATACAAAATTGCATTTCTTATTGCCATCATCAGCCACTTTCGGAAACAACACCCGTCTTTCTTTTCGGTGGATGATGATACATTTTAACGCGCAAAGGCTGAGAGCTTTGTTCTTTTCATCTGGTGTCGATTTGAATGAAAGATGTGCACTGCTTGCACGCAGAAAAGAAACGCAACAAGTTCTCTTTTATCTTTTCTGCACACATTTTGTAAATATGTAGGTAATGAGTGGAAGCAGTGGCAAAACAAAAAAGGTCGATATCCGGTCTACACTCCCAAAAATGTTTCCTCGTAATTAATTTGTCGTGTTGTGAAACTGATGTGTTCTTCCTGTAAAATGTAAACAAAAATAAAATTTAGAGCTGAGGCTTCCGTATTTTTTTTCTAAATGAGTCCCACGACGATACAACTCACTTACTCACGGGAAAATATCATGCGTTTGGGTTAACCATACTTGTTTTTCAGAACTGTTGAAGTTTTGACTACAAAACGGCAATGTTTGTTAATGGGTGAGATTGTAGCAATTTGTTGGAAGCGAGTCGTGAAAGCAATTAGCAAAATGGCAGTGTTCCCTGAGACTGAGAGGTTTTTAGGAAAATACTCGTTTTTCATCTCAACGAGATGGTGATCAGCGAAAAAAATTCTAAAAATAACGTGACTGTGTTGTAAGATGTCTTTGTTTCCCATTTATTACTAAATTTGGAAATTTCAAGTGCTCGGTACTAAAACTGTTGTATCGAGCCGATTACACTGAAAAGAGATGAATCACGCTCCAATTTCTTCGCTGTAAATGTCACTAATATTAGGGACTAAACCTGTCTGCTTACGCGATCTAGCTGGAGGTGTTAATAATTCTTGCGGCAAACAAAAGCTTATGAGCACCAAACTTAGCAAGATTACGATTAGAAGCAATTAAGTTTTTCAGACATTCTTTGATTTTTTAAATGCTTTAGTCTTTTAGACTGAATGAAAAAAGTTGAATCACCATCATAGAAATACTGCTAATGCAAAACTCCCAACAACTAACTACCGAACTGTTATACATTTTCAAGTGTAATCTTCAAGGTGCTACTCCATATATCACACCAAACATGTAACATGTTGCGTACTCCATTTTTTGTTTACCGAAAACACTTTTTGCATCACCGAACTGGAAACCAATTTAATCATTCGTGACTAATGATATTCTTATCATATACCTCACATCCGAGTTACCTAGATTCATTGAGCATGCAGATCATAAATTAGGAAGAAAATCCCAAAAAATCATTTCAGCACGCATCATTACACCAATCAAACATCCATCATTCGTAATTACTTTTCCATGCATAAAAACTGTATTTTTCAAGTACATATACATTACCAATTTTTTGAGCAGACAAACAAAACCCACACAAAAGTAGCATGTACCGGTTTTTATGTGAAGTTATGCAAATATGTACTACAAAAAAAATTGTCTGACTCACGATCGCAATTTGCTATGAATTTTATAGAATTGCCCCACACAAATTGCATCTAAATGTAACAGCCGCAACCTTTACATGCCATGATGTTATGCCACATGCCTTACCGGATGCCTCCCATTAATAACGCTAACGCTGTTGCAAAAAAGGAAGAAGAATTTCATTGGCAGACCGACATAAAGTGCAATATTGATCACCTCAAAACACCTTGAGCAACAAAGAAATCTTTAATTCGACATGCAATCCTGTTATCCAATGCAGACTACCTAGAGAAAATATTGCTTCTTCTCATTCCCAGCTGGTTCCTTCCTAATTGGCGTGGTGGTCTGTTGAGCAACCGTTAACAAAAGATAAATTGCTCAATACTCGTTTTACCTACAAGCATGCACTTGTCGTGAAAAGAATTTTCAAGGTCAAATCATTGTCCTTCGCTGAGAGTACATAGGAGCGGAAGTAAAGAAGATCAAAACGTAAAAAGCTTTAAGACACTTTGCAGTTTATAGCACACTTTACGCTATTCCTGCTTCCATTAATACGAATTCCAATCCGACAGCTTTTTGTACCACACCACCCCGATGGATGGGAATCAATGCTATTATGATGATGCAACTTAGAAACCTTGTTTGAGGATAAATAAAGGTTCTTTTCTTATGGTTGAGTCATCCCAAACTCTTTTTTTTTTTGGGTTTGGTTTGCAACAAAAAACCGAAGATGCTTATCCCCGTTGCGTATTCATTCGTAAAGCGGAAGCTGCTTAGAAAAATGGGATATCTTTATAGCCAAACATCCCATTTGATTATTCTCGTAAAGCCCAGGAAATAAAGCGTGCTGATGGGATGAGCATATATGCCACACACACAGGTTGTGTTTGTATTTTTATGCTCACTTGCTAATTTTTCAACTTCTTCATGCCTTCCCATTTTTAATGGATTTAAAAATGTCGTCGGTTTAAACCGTTTCAAAACTACATCCTCTCTTTATCTCCGTAAAGAACAATTGCTTCGCTTGTTTAGCTATCTGTTGTCCCAGGCAGAGATGGATACAAGGGATAGGGATAGACTATAAAATTTTGTTGTTAGCAGGACCACGACCAATGACATTAGCCTGCTGTCACTCATGTCATCATCATATATTCCTTTAAAATTTGCTGAATGTCTACTGTCTACATCGTTTACATTTTTTTAGCTTTTCCGATATAAAGGTACACTTCATAGGTTGTTCGTACATATAACGTTTGGTCGTAGGTCGTAGTTCTAAACTTGTGTGTATTGTTGGAGTTGGAATAGTACTTAATGTTCGCTGAAACGATAATTGGTTCACAGTTTAAGAATTATTACGTCTGCCTGTTTTTGAAACAAGCCTGTTATTGTTTATGATTTTTTAAACTTGAAAAGTACGCTTGAAAGGACGGCGAATGTCATGCATACTGAGCAGAAGTCAAAACTTCCTGATTCTCAGCCAAACTGCAACAACGGTTTTTATTCCGTAACACTACTATTCAACATTTTTGAATACATAATAGCAAATAAGTGCATTAAAGTTATATGGCTTCCGTTTTTTGGTAACAAAAGAGCACGCGTATCACTTTAGGGCAATCCGATCTAATTATGTGTATGACTTTATTTATTACCGGTGCGAAAAATCCTCGACTTCAGAATTTGTCATTCTTGACTTGGCCCAGGATTTTCTTGGAGCTTGCATAGCTCCCAAGTAATTTTATGTTTGCAGGTTTTGTTTTGGTTTATATCTTTGTCTTTTTAGATATCAAGGTCATATCCTTGCATGTTTGTGAATGTTCGCAGAGCCTCCTTTCGTGTTTTGTGAAATATTGCGTTCCTAAAGCTTATGCAAATTGGTTCCATATCCTCATCAGTGATGCTACGTGCCTTTGATCCCTTTGGAATAAAAATGCTTGATTTCAGGGTTCTCTGAACCTTGGACCTGAGAACAAAACAAAATGATAAAAGACAGGAGGAGGAAGAAGTAAAATAATTGGAATTTTATGTGGCTCCACATCCACTTCTAATGAGAACACAGATCCAAATTACAAACACATTATTTTTGGGTATGCCTCTCCTGATGACTCATGATCAGATATATATACATTTTTGGATTGTAAATAAATATAATGTCATATTATTTCGCAACCCACTTCATTTGTAGAGAGCTAAAATGCGACACATGGGTCACACTCCACTAAACATGCCATTTTCTTCCGATGACTCCTTCAAGTCGGTATGTTTGCTATCCATCAAGTTCCGCCCAAATGGGTCCGCAATATGCGGCTTTTGTCGCACAAGTCATTGGACACACTGTCATCCTGTTATCGAACCAATGATAAGTAAATTATTAGGCGCGTGTAACTACTTAATACAATTTTTTATATAAGAACCAGCTTTCCGGTTCAGTTGCTCATGTATCACATAAGCGAAAGACAAAGTAGCGACGTCAACCAAATATATACATAAACGATTCTGCTTTGCAGTGAAATGTCTAAATTTACTTCCGATTTCGAGAGCAGTGTTCCCATCAGCAAAAGAGAAAAAAACAACAACAACTGTTTTTAATATCGCTCGCTGCGTTGTAGCAAAAAAGATAAATGTTTCAATTATCCTCATGTGAAATTCTATAAATTTGGAAATCTCAAGTTTTTTTTTATTTTAAAAATAAAAACTCTTGAAAAAATTCATGTTCATTGCCAAATTTTTATGATGATATATTGTTCCTTTATAGATATACCGGACATTCATCATTAAACTTTCTTTTCCTTACCTAAAAATAGGAGTCACGTTTTGAAATGCGTGGTGCAGTTTGGTCTGCGACTAAGTAAAAACATGAAATCGTTTAATCATGAATTTATGATATGTCTCAATCCAACCTTCATCCCACACCACTGAATGCTCACGTTGTAATTCTGTTGTCACATCTGCATTTAGTTGAGCTAATATGCGCACATGATTTATTTCTTAATTTAAGTAAGTATACACACGCAAATTTCGTCTTCTAGAAAGATGACGGATATTAGCTAGCAACTGCACCTAATTCATACGACGAAGGACACATGATCATCTCAAACTTTCTTCTCCAGCTAAAACCGCTTTCAAAATAAGACTAGCACTATATTCTGTAACCTTCGCGTGGTGAAAAGTAAAAACTTATAGGTAGTTCACATACTCCATATCAATCCATCTTGGTTCTTGGTATGCATGACAGGAAACCACATTTTCAGACGACGAGAAAATATTGCATTCAAAGTTACTTTATCAGAAATATCTCGGGTTATCTCTCAAGTTCAGCATTGTAAACAACAGGCGGAGTTGCCTTTGACAAGTTGTGGACCTTTTTCATACATTTTTGACACATGTGTTCGTTCATTCATTTGTAACTAAACTGAGAAGATAAGACAAGTCACATGTGTAGTTAGGTGGGTGAACATGGCTAAAATTACCCTTATTTTCTTTCTGAATTATTGAAACATTGCAGTTGAATAATCTTTAGGTGTTCACAACCAAAAAATTTTGTTGATTAAAATCTTCATCGCACATGATGTGACATCATCATATCATTCCAAAAGCAAACCACCATGATTATGGTAGATGAAGGGTAACAAATTGACCATGAGAATCTTTTCAAAAAAAGATATCAAAACTTAAATCGCACGTGCAACTTATTTATTTATTTGGGAGTGGTGCCTTCTAAATTATCAACTTTCAGGGTAAACACCACCACCAAAAGAAATTAATCTCTGCGAACTTAATCAAAATATTTATGAAAGCACCTCGAAAGCAGACATATTAATCAACAAATGAGCATCTGAATCATTCAGAAACACATGGACCATTTCGATTCGGAACCATTTTCACATTTTTAATGTCTCTACTAAATCTGCTAAAAGTAATAAAAATTAAAACCAGATATTGATTTAAAGGAGACATGTGCATCATGTGCGGTTGGTGTTGAAGTTTCTACGCACTTCCCTCAAGAAACACAACAAGATACACAAATATTTAGAAGCGAAATTATGAATTTTCATCACCAAAACAATTAGGTACATTGCGGAACCGTTGACGTAAGGGACTCAACAATGCGGCTTGTTTTGGTTTTTTTTGCACCCCGTCAAAATTACCTAATCATAAAATATTTTGGAAGTAAACAACTTGAAATAGAGTTTTCAAATCCTCTACGGCGTAGTAAAAAGAAAGTATAAGTAAGTATAACATGTTGGTAATCATCGTGAACGTGAATGCGACATGAGATGTGATGAGAGATGAAAAAGTGTGCATATTGCAATTTGTACACTTCAAGGTTTGTCCATGATCTTCATGCAACATCAACTATCCGCAACGTGGATTGTGAATGTGAAAGGTTTGGCAATGGGATGGAATTATGACATAATATAAATATGACTTTATGTCTGTTTAAAAAACGGATCTTGTCGTCTGCACCCCATCTGCATATTATATAATATTTTGATCATATTTTTTTAATCTTTTTTCTTGATTGCCATAAAGAACTTGGGGGCGTTATGCATGGAATGGCTTGACACGACACATGACATTTATTTAGATTATTCATTCTTCCGCTTTTCCTTTCATCCACTTTTATGCCACAAATGAAAGTTTTGGACGTTAGGTAATCATCAGAGCTGGTTTCTTATACACTTGTCTTCCAGAATATTTTTCTTATCACACGCGTTTCCAACTTTATTTATGCAAACCTATCTAACAACTCTTTAAATAGATGCATAGATGCAATAAATGTGAAGGGAAAAAGCTAAAATTAGAAGAGGACCGAAGATATTGTAAATCATACGATGAATATTAGATTCTAAAGTGAGATGCCATAATGCTAAGTAAGCTTTTTAGGAATTCGAAAGATGGATATGCTTTGCATAGTTTCATTAAATGCTAAATGGTAGGTAAGTTAACTAAAATAATCTCGTGTTCTATCAATAGAATGAAAGGAAGAGGGAGTCGCAGATGGTTTTCTGCTGTTCCAAGTCCAACCGCTTTGTTTAAATGATTAACTGCGTAGGATACTTGGAACGATAAGCGGAGAAAATGGTCATAAATTCCTCACTCTGACAGACCATCAGTCTCAGTCAGACCAAACAACACAAAATGTGATCTGATATACAATGACTGTCTATAGTTGTGTACTTTGTACTTTCAGAGCAGCTTCATCCAGTTTTCAATATTTTGTTAAGAATGAACTTCCTCAAGATTTTTGTTCTGGTGTAGCTACTTACTGCATAATGTGCAATTGTGAATGAATCATTTTGTTTGGTGTAGTTCGTATGCAGAATAATTTGAATGAACAAAAATGTAATATTTTTATGTGAATCGAAATCGCGACTTTTTATTATTAAACTTATAGTAGCTTAGATTAGACACGTAATAACAATAACAATATGAAAAATATATAAATAGACACGATACTTATCCTAGATCAATATCCTATTTTCTTAAAGCACAAACAAAGTACAATCGCACCAGTTTAACCTCACTGTTTACTTACAAAACATTTCACTTTATCTGATGACAAGTTCAGTGAATTTTGATTCCTCCTGCTTCAATTATATTCTCAGGTTGCAGTAGCATCATCATATCATCATATCATCACATTTATACCAGATGCAAATTCAGAGGCATTAGTAATAATAAAAAGCTCCTCTTTCACAAGTTTCGATTCGCTCAAGATTCTTATGTAAGAAAGGCAAGGTTAGTTTTATAGCACATTAATTTCCTGTCTACAAAAACCGCCGAGAAAGCTGCACAAAAGTTGCATAACTCTCGAAACCTACCATGACATTGACTTCTCTATTCATCAGTGTATTGGATAAGAGTGCAGTGTATGCATGAATGGGTGTCCTGTTCGGGAAATATCTTGTCCTGTCCTTTCAACTGATTTATAATATTAGCAACCTCCTCATTATTTTTTGCACTTCATTAAATTACTTTATATATTGAGCTGTGTCTGAGTTCTGACTCTCATTCTTGGCACAAGTCTCCTTCCCAATGTTTGTATACAGAAGCACCCATGCAATAGCACAAAGTTCCAATATCCAACGAAATTATATATAAGTATGTACATGATTTGAGTAGGGGACATAAAGGAGAATTTTTTCTTCTAGTAGAGCTTACTTTGGCACAAGAGCAAAATCTAACAGATATCGAAAATGATTAGCCTTCTCATCTTTAAACTGTGCGTTTATGTATTTTCTTCAACCTATTGCATCTCATCGGTGGTTCTCCTTCTCAAGGAAAACTAGATTTTCAGTAGCAAGTTCAAGCACACTGATCAGCCATAAAAATTTCCCTTTCTTGTGTCTCCTTTGTATAGGTTAGTTCATTCGGGTTTTGTGTGTCAATTAAGAGTAATGAGTATCTCGTTTAATTAACTAAATAGTGTGACCTACTCACCAAAAATGTTGGGGAAATTTGCAACGCCTTCTCTTTTTCTCTTGTACTGCTATATTTTGTTAGTATATATCCGCCGGGTAATTCGGGTTTTTTTTGGGGATCTGTTATGTAATATGCAGCTGTTTACTCGTATATCTTAAGCCTATATCTTAAGTAATCCTAACTAATCCTACTCCACCCCGCCCATGTTACTATTTGCGATATACTCTTTTATGCGTGTAACCTACTGAATTCTAAAAAATTGGGTTAAATTATTGCAGCTTTCTTCTTTTTTCATATGAAAACATACGATTCCTTTTTATTGATGGATGACTACACTCGTTCATTCTTGATTCTCATCTTCGTTCAGGTAGATACTGTGTTGGTTGATGATGCATGCTGATCCTAGGCCGATATTTGTAGAGTATAAAAAATTGAAGTTTTTTTCTTCTTCTTTTTCCTTTCCTCGCCTCTCCTCTGCTTTGTTCACGGGGATGGGAAATCGTGCAAGCGGATGAGGTGTTTAGAAAGGAATGCGTCGTTGTTCTGCTTCTCCTGCTTTTTCATGAAGTGAATGGTGATGTCCTGAACGGCCAAAAAGTCCAATCTATCCTCCTCTGTAGGAATGGAGATGATGAGAGTGAGCAACATGTAAATAAACAAATGGAGAGTTAAGGTATGTAGGCTACTACTATATAGCTGCAGGTTGTTTAACCTGCCAACTTATCATGGAGTGAATGGAGGAGTCTTGAAGGGGAAAAGTGATTTCTCGTAAATATTTACAACTGTCAGTTGTGCAGATTTTGTTATGACGTTAGCAAGTTGTGGGAGAGCAAAAGGAGGTGGAATGTAAATCAATGTTTTGCTTACCATGATCAACAGCAAACTCGTAGGCACGAGTCTTTCCACCAAAGACAATGAATGAAGAATCTGAATGAAAATTGAAGAATTAAAAACATTTATATTTACTTTTACATTGACTTCTTCCTGCGAATGCGATGGAACGGAGCTGATGACAATCTAATGATTGTAAAGTAATATTACCTTTGCTGTATTTGTTCATAATGTCGTTCATCTCTTCGTCACTGTACAAATGTGGGTCTTCCTTGAGCAGCAACTTAATGATTGAAGTCATTTGGGAGCGGGTGATTGCCCCAGTTCGACCACCATCATACTTCAAGATGGCCTTCTCCAAGACTGTTTAAAGACAAGTGAAAATATGCATATTAGCGTATATTTTTAGACTTCAGGTTTGTATCCTTTTTAGTGTGTTGCTAAAAAATATGCGTAATATATTTATTCACTTACAGCGGCGAGCTTCGCGTCTCAGTTTGTTCTCCTGTAAACAGACAGACAAAAGGAGAAAGGATCATTAATCAGTTCCACCAATGTATCGATTTCCCCAACACAATATTTCTTTCTTTATCTTCACAAAGGAGTCAATGTGTTGATTGACTTTCCGTTTTACTACCGAAGTGTAAATGACTTTTTGGGATTTGGAGCTTGAGATTGGATTGGAATGAATGAAATTATGTATGAACGACCTGCTTTGTGTTTGAAATAGCAGCTTACCATTTCTGTGAGAGGTTTTTGTTTTGAAAGAATTTGAGAGCAGAAAAGCTAGAGCTTGAAGCTTCCAAAAAGGATGAGACTCGGTGATTTGATTAGATAGCTGGTTGAGTGCTTCGAGCGGAATTTGTTTTTTGCAGGTTTCAAATTTAACCTGACTCCGTGAATGCAGAACACTGACACAGAAAGCACTGAACTTTTTTTCGTGAGTTGCAATAATTGCGTGCACTGAAATCTCTTGTGAGATTTTTCTTTGGGGCAATGTGAAACTTGCTTTGATTCGATTGAACTTGGTGTGATGTGAGTGTTTGTTGAACCTCAGGTGAGATGTGAGATTTTGAGAATAATAAGAAAGCTTTATATACTTTGCTGCAGTCGCAGCTTGTGTCTTCAAGACAACTTTTTCAGAGTTGTGTGCTATGTCCGAGTTCTGGAGACTTAATACGGCGATGAATGCGGCAGGTCCGCTTTATATTGGAGCTGAAACTAACCTATCCCTCCCCAAAATAATTTTTGACTATAGATATATCCCCCTATACTACAGACTGGACCCGGACCCCACTTTTTCGTCGCAACCTCAACCAACCGGCCTTCCAGTCATTAAAGGATATATTATTATCATGATCATGATGATCATCATTTTCCAATGTAATGCATAAGCAAGCATGTGCTTTTCTATGTAGTGTGGCGTCTCTTCATGGGAGGCGACAACTTTCTTAGTTTTGTTGTTGTGCTATGCTTCGAATACGTACCTCTCACTCTTCAGCTAAATTTTCCCATATCATTCACGTTGTACTTTTTGGGTGTAACTCTTTTACTATAAAGGACTACCACTACTACTACTATTTCCTATTCAAAAGAGCGGGTTGATATATGCTTAGATTCAGGAATGCAAGAGGTGGTCTCTTCCTCTTTGCCTGTTGCTTGTTTGCTTCTCGCTGTGAAAAGAATGCAAGATTCAGCTCATTCGAAAGTCAACTCAATGCAACAGGCAGGCAGGGTATTCCTCAACCTGAAACGTTTGGTTCTGATCATCTTCTATTCACCGAAAAATCACGGCGCAGCGTAGCATCATTTCACATGCTCGTTCAGCTTCAGATGCAGACAGAACCGACTAATTTTTAAGAGTTCACAATCAAATCAGCCCAGAAGGAACTGGGTACGTTTTGAGAAAGGATTCCCTCGTCAAGTCTACGATGATCATCAGCATGATATAAAGTAATGTTACTGATAGTTTTCCATTGCATTTTCCCAGGAATGTTATATCATGTTGAATGGGTCTGGCTCCGATTCCCCCGAGCTTTCACAAAGGTTGGTTTTGATTTTGCAGAATGAACAACTCGCTTCCTTTGAGGTAGTCTCGTGTTGCTGGGGTGGTAGTCCCGGTTTAGGAAAAATACAAAGAAAATTCAAGTTGAGATGATGAAGTTAAAAAGGCTTCGTATTTTTGTGCCTCAGTTATCTTCATTTGCTCGTATGTTGCATTTAATGATTGCTCTTGGGTTTGATTGCTTTCTTTGTAATTTTGTGGAAACCTTTTCATTTCATACAACGTTGTGTGTGGCATGCCAGTCTTTCGGAGTAATTTGGCATGTTTTTCTAGCAGAGCTTTGCGTATTTTAATGTGTGCCTCTGAAAGAAATTTTTATTGAGGTTTGGTAGCAAATTGCATTTTTGAGCCTTGCAATTATTTGTTCGCTTTCTGGGTGCTCGTTCTTTTCACCAACCGTAAAACTTAAGTGATCTTTCAGTGCAAGAGATCAGATGAGTCAACACTAATACCATCAGAGGTTGTTTATGATGATTGGAAAACAACAAGTATGACTCTTTGTGTGGATGAATGGCTCGGTGAAATATGCAGTTTTAACAGCTACTTCATGCATACTTTATGTCACTTCTTGTATGAAATGAATGCGTCTGTGTCTACATGATCATAGTATTTCATATTATCCATAATCCACCAGCTTAACTATAAAGGTTACTATTTACAAATACAAATTTAGAATGGAGGCACTCGTTCGTGTGAAAAATATTATTTTAGTGAAGGAGCTGTCGAAGTATGCACTTTATTTTATAGCCCCTTTTGCGCCTCAATAATGATATCGTATTGAAAAATGTGTGAAAAAATACCTCGATGTAAACATAAACAACTTGTGGGCTTGCCGGTGCTCCCACTTAACAAAATAAGTGTCGAAGAAGAAATTCGTTTTGGTTCAGTTATCAATGATGTTATTCCTCCGAGATATAATCATAAATTTTTGAGCAGACTAATCCGCCCTTCTATCCGTCCGACCGAACGTGGGTTTCATATTGTTTATGGGTGGATGAAATGAGTGGATTGAATTTATTTTTAGAAATTTGTTCTGTCTCATTTTCCAATTGATTTGCTATTGTTAAGCTGGAGAATACATATATTATGAGGGGAAAAGACACGACTACAACCTAGTACGTAATTAAATTTATAAATTTATAGGTTTTAAGTTATGTACTTTTAAGGTAAGCAAAACAGCACGTTAGGTGCACCGGAATAATTTTTCCATACTGTTGCATTTTTAATCGTCGTTCAAGCATGTACCCACATACAAATTAGGAAGTGGCATGAGATTCTTTTGCGGATTTCCTCATCTCTCGTCAAAATCCGATGATGATGAGATGATGAAAACACGCAATGACAGGTGATGACTACTGTCACCTCGTCTCTTATCTCCACTATTTCGCCAATTTTTTCTCACTTCATCCATCCTTCTCATAAAAACCACACACAGCAAGCTTACTATCAGCTGTGTTCCCTTCTAAAATGTTTTTTTCCTCCACTATTTCTGCGTGAGTCATATAAAAAATGTACTTGAATTGCACATTATTGAGTTGAATTACATTAAATAACCTCATACATAACTTAATCTTTGACGATGCAGTATGCAACTTAACGCAGCTCAATCCAGTCGTCCTAACCAAAGTTGTCACTTGCCATAGGTATATGTATCAATATACCCCTCTTATAGGACGATGCTGATCATCATTATCAGAAGAAAAAAAGTAGTGACAACAGCTTAAAAGCTCTTTAAGGTTGAGTGAGAGGCTTCAAGATTTATATTCATTTTGAACACAGAGCGACTGTTATGTTTGTGCCAATTCTATTTTAGAGCTTTTTTTTATTCTCTTTTCTATTTTCCCATCATCATCGTCGTCGCCACCATCAGCACCACCACCAAAAAAGAAAGCAGCTCATAATATACAAATACAAATATAATTCGTAGGCACGCACACTTATTTGCTTGTTCTCTGCGAGCTCCTATAAAAAAATTGCATCTCAAAACTTAAAGTGCATACTTTACTCCTCCGGTCGAGATGATCAAAGGGAGATGAAGATAACACCCTATAGAAAAAATAAATATAGCTATAATATTATGCACTAGATGATATGTAGCAAAAGGAATTAGAAAAGTAGCATTTTGAAAGAAAGTATTTCTTCTTTTCGTGGTCTAATGGCTGTCGCCCAGAAAGCGTATTGAGTGAGTGAGCCAGCACAGATTGTCATATGGATCGCTCGCAACTCTATTATATTCGATTCGGGATTAGTGGCACAAAACGACATACCACCACACAAGTTTTACTACAACCAGATACCAGATCGCTCGTAGTAAATGCGGCGGTATGTCAGCGGCTATGCCTATAGAAAAAATTTATTCATTCAATTACAATCTCTTGTTTCTATTATATCACACCACACAACACAAATTTTATATTTTGCATTCCAGTTCAGGTCCTAATTTCTATTTTAGATGTTGATGATATTATAAGAATCCAAAAAAAAATTAGGAGGACAAACGCTTCATATATACATAGCTTTAGAGTGAAGAATAGGGCAATTTCCTCATTTGGAATTGCATTTCGGAGACTGGTCTAGTTCAGGGCAGAATCAGTCAGTGTCGGCGACTGGCTGAGGTTGCAGAGCATTATTATAGACATATACATTTGCTTCGCATATAATTTTATGTTTTGTTGTGTTATGTTATGTTTGCATTATAGGCGTAAAGCCATTTATTAGTCATTCCTCGCATGCAAAATATTCCACGGTGGTAGCGTTCTCGGAGCGTAGCCTCAGTCAACAAAAACACACACGGAGACAAAGTTGTAAGATGAGAGAGAAGGAATGGAATGACAAAATCAAATGGTTTTAATTACACATTTACCCCATTCGTCGCATATCCCATGACACAACATTGGATACAGCATGTGGCATCTCTTTTTCCTTGTAACCTTGCTCAAGTTTGCATGTGTGTGGTTGAAAGATATAGAGTCTCAATGTCCCGGTGTGGCTTGCTTTGCTGTTGTATAATCGGTTTTGCAATTCTAATCGCAGTTACAGTCTCAGACAAACTCAAGAGCCAGCCTGGTTTGAGTTTGAGCTACGACCCACACAAAGACCTTTCTTCGTGTGTGAAAAAAGAACCTTGCTTGTGCCATTTTATGGTATCACTTGTCCGTGCCTAGGTATGCAAATGCTGTCTTTCTAATCTAAACTAATGAAAGACAAATTAAGTACACAAATTTTTTATGAGATTGAGGTTGGAGGTGAAGCCGGATTAAAAGCTTTTTGATTGTTAGTTTTATGGATGGCATACCTTTCCCCTGATAAATATTGAGGAATGAGAGGACCTGCTTCTTTGTAACCGAACAGGTTCGCTATTTCAGGAAGAAGAAATGAACGGATGTGAGAATTCGATTGCCTTGTCATCAACCTACGACATTTTCTTGTCCATTGAATTTGCCAAAAAATGAAACCTGAGATTGGACTGGGTTGCGAGAATAGTTGCTGTTTTACATACGCCCACTTGATTAAAAACTGCTCGTGCTCGGGATGAAGAAAAAAGATTATATTTTTTTAGGTGGTGTGGTGTGGTACGCGGTTGAGTTATAAAAGGAGCGATAGCTCATTTTTGAAATCTACAAGGATTTTGACACGTAATATTCTCATCGTCTCAAAATGTTGTCGACTCCTTTGCACACGCATATTATCCTGAACATTTTTTTATTAGAGTATTATCTTTTGCCCTCTCTAGTCAACCGAGAATTATGATGGCGATGGCATTTCATTTTTTGTCGGTCGGCACGATTGACGATGAGTTTTCTAAAACAGACACGGAAAAATAACGGCGGAAGTTAATAATAAAAAATATTTAGTTCCATTGCATTTGTTCTTATTCTTTCTTTACACCTCAAAACCCTCCTTCTGTTTTAAGATTTCAGTCTTGTGAAACTCGTCATCTCGAGGCCAAAGTCCTTAGGATGATCTATACTTTATGAAATACGAATTGGTTTTATCTTGTGTAAACACCAAATACGCATATTTTCCTTTAATTTAATAGCTCCTGTCGAAAATCGAGACACGAGACTGTTTTTTTCTCTCCCTTTGCAAAATACTTTACAGCCAAACGAGCCGTGTCCCCTGCTAAAATAAATGCGTATTATTGCACTCCGGCATTCAAATATTTTTGGTGACTTTTGGAACGTTATGAGGTGTGAATTGATAGTATAAATTTTGCGTCTGAAAGAAAAATATTATTCGGCAAAGACCGAGTTACATAATAATTCATATCTTGTTTTGAAAAATAGCAGGCGCTATTAAGAACATTGCTGTCTGGTCTCTGACTTCACTTTTTTTCTGGGTTGCAAAAGTTGCAAAAATCCGAAGGAAAGTAAACAAAGTTGAATGACAGCGAAAAGCGTGGCCTCCTATATGTGGAACGGTGAGGAGTACAGTATACACATGTGTTCCATTTCCCTGACCATTTAAGGGAAAAATCTATGTACAAAATACAAAAATTTTGTTTTCAATCCGGATTACTGTTCTCATGTTTGCGAAAAACAGGCAGCCAACATATTATTAGTTGAAAAAAGTTGTAATAATTCTGTCATCGGTAGACATGCTTATTTGCATGGGTTGGCATTCAAGGTTTCATTCCACTTGTGTTTGCTTTCTTTGACGAGTGTTTCCTCCCTTCAGATATAAAGGAATTGCAACTTACGTTTCTATCTATCTATGATGAATTGTCGTGAATGAAAGGCTCTGTTATTTGAGCCAAAAACTTGTGCATTTACTAATAGCACATGTGCCAAGAAAAGGTATATCTGGAAACTCTAAATATTTACAATCATTCCCAGTGTCCTTGGAGGTTATGACTTTCCTACTTGTGTATTTCACTACCAATTACATCCACACACAAATCTTTAAGTTGACGGTCGGTCGGTCGACCGCAGGACCAAACACCGTGTCCAATATAATTACCACCTTTATTCAATCATTCACCATCGTCTGCAGTACGAATCTGCAATTTGCTTTCACATGCGAAAATCGGCGTCAGGGGACAGAGATGCATACCATGAATACCTGCCTACTTCTATTTTTGGAAGCAGAAAATATGAATGATCATTAATTTAATAAATGTTGGATAAACACCATGTTTCTGCCATTTAGGTACTTAAAAACAGACACTTCAAAATTTCTCGATACTTTTATGTTGGCTCAATATTAATTGCACGCTGGTTGAGCTTCGCTTGCTATCGAAAGAATCTTGCATCAAACAAAATTTATAATGAATGGTTTCAACGCCAATGATCCCGGAAGAGCAAGAGTTATTTCATTTACGTTTTAGATATATAATATAAATGATAAAATTATTTATCACTCGGTCACAAAGTCATGCGTGTATTCTATGTGGAATTCATCGTTCATTAAACCCCACTGCTCTTTTACATGGAAAATATCACAAGAATCGGAATTTGGAATCCGGATTGAATATCATTTCCCCTTTCAAACAAACCCAAATAAAGACAGTGGGCTAAAAGTCGGTGTTGGATTTATTATCGATTTGAAACAGCTGTCGGATCACATTAAAGCTGAGCAGAGAAAGAAAATCCACGTTTCAAGTATCATTTCAAACTGTCAAATAAAATAAATGCAACATGGTGGTGGGCTGGTATGCATCATAATATCATAATCATATGATTTTGTTGAGAACAAGTTGTGCTTGTACTCACTCACATACTTTGTAAAAAGTGTGTCTTGTCCTGAAGGACGTTAATAGTTTAGCAACAAGAAAACGATTAGGTTTCAAATGGAAAGATGCAAACTCGTGAAATATTCGTTTATAGGTCGATATGGTTCAGGTTTCAAATAATTGCCAGAGTAAACTGCTCTCGGTGTATTGCTTTTCGTCGAAGTTGTCGTGTTGTTAGTAGTCATGAATCAGAGAAAGTGCAACCACCTTTGCGAAATGTGAGCTAATCCATGAGCCTGTACACATACATATATGACGACACGACCTGTTGCAATTTAAAAGAGCATGAACTAAACTACCGGATTCCGGAGATTAACCACTCCGTGTCTGCTCTCAAACTGAATTATTGGAGAATCCATAAATACGGCATAGAAGCACGTTATATTTTTATGTTCCGTCATCCCAATGGCTGTCTAATTTATAGATGAATATCTCATTTCACTGACTGACTCGGATGGAGATGAGAAGCCACACACCAACCAAACGACGAGTTTAACCGGTCTTCAAGTAATAAATTGAGCTTAATGACCCATTTCTCATACCATTTTCTTCCTCTTCCCCATAAAATCTCGAACAATGTGGTTGTCTGCCTCCCTGTCATGCCTGCCTTCCCAAGTAATTTAATCTCACCTGCTGAATGCATCACTTCTTCAGAGAGTTGCTATTCTGTGGGGAAATACATTGAAAAGAAAATTCCTGCAGACAAGGAATTCCCGTAAAATTAATTGAATTTGAGAAAATTACGTAATTCTTCTTAGTCAGCGTGTATAGGTATATGCACGTATGTATGTCAAATCTAGTTTCATGATCCACTTTCCCTTTCCCAACTTTTGTCATCGCGCATTGCATTGCTGCTGCTGAGTGATCAAATGCGAGTCGTGTGCATTTATATTACTTCATTTCACCTTGCGTTGCCTTGCCCTGCATTCACGTGAAAATTATTGACTTTAAATCTCAGGCCGGCCTACCGCAATTTGTGCTTGTCCTCCGGATGGTTTCCATATTTTTCAGGATTTTGTGAAGACAGAATGGGGAAAGTGTGTGAAGTTTGGAAAAAGTTGGCCATGCATTAATTTTTTTTCTATATTTGTTTACTACAATATTATATTCAAATACCTACGGAAAAAATTACGATTAAAATGATGATGACGGCATGTGTTTGTGCATGAACCGTGAAGAGAAAGAGGTCATGAGTCTGAAAAGTTCATAAAACTTTTTGCACAACACGTTCATTTCTATGTTTTGAGAGTGTGTAGGTATGCAGATATTTTGCGAAAAGAGAATAGCACTATCACCATCATCATCATCACCACCACCACCATGATAGATCCAAACTAGAAGACAATACTCATTTGTCATTTGTCAGAATTGCCCGAGATTTTTACCCGTTCCCAATCCAATAAGCCTCACCAAGAGATAACAGCAGAGGTTAAAATGAAGATAAAATGTTGTGAAGTATGGACTAGAAGCAATGCATATTTCTCTCAAAGAAGAGGAAAACACATAGGCGACTTTACTCTCAGCCTTTTGTTCACTCACCCATTCCGTCATGGCATTTTGAGAAAAATGCCTTTAATCCACATCAATTTATCACAAATTTAATCTCAACGTAACAACAGTCTCCTTTTCTTCCATGTAGCAAAGTAGAAAGTGCAAACATATCGGAGAATATTTTGTATCACGAAGAAAAACATGATTGCCTACATGTGTTACATAAATTTTAAATTGGACGGAGCAAATGTGTACTACGTGCTTGCCCTCAATGTTTCCCTCAAGTTATTAGCATTTTGTACTACTGACTATAGGTGAATTGAATTTTTTGATAATGACGAAAAATTTCTCTTGTCCTAATTCGGATAGATGCAGTTTCAGGCATAATCATATTGTCATTATGTCATAGTCAAGTTCGTCCAAGCCGTAAATTCTTTTGTGACGAGACTTTAGATCATTCTATTTCTGTACTTATCTGGAGTGGAAGTGCGCAAGCATTCCACAGTTAAGAAAGAAGAATTGACGACCGACTAGCCCCTGGCCCACTCTTTTTCTGGCGAGATACGCAAAAATATTGTCAATTGTCATGTCACTATTTTACAGCCCCTTCCGAAACCAGTTCCATTCCACAGGCGTATTAATAGGCACGTGTGGTCGTGGTTGTGGAATAGAGCTTTGCTACTTTTAGGCTACATCATCTACTATGGCCAACTTTTAACAAGCGGAACCACCTAAAACTTGATTAATTATATGGGACACATGCGGCATTTGTTCTGGGATGCAGTTTTACCAATGGCCCGTGCAGAAAACTAATAAACATGGAGATTTCGAACGGAATTTATAGGACATCCATTAATTCACTTTTAGTGTCTTCAAACTTTATAGATCGTTTATAGGGTCATAATATCCTACCAAAATACACAAGTCTTCTCGTGCGTCAGTCAGTGAGCGAAGATGATGCGATCTGATGATCAATATAAAAAAGGGATTAGAAGTAGAAGCAAGCAATAAAAAACGAAGAAAAGTCTAAAAGTAGAAAAGTGGTGATAGCAGCTAGCGATACAAAACAGCATGAAAGATGAATGAGTATTCGAAAACCAGAATCTTCCATTTATTTAGGAGCTCCGTGTCTAAAATGCGCAATTGATGGTGCAAATTCCACTTCCCATATCACGCCATCACCATGCATAATATGGGTGTGTAATCGTCATCACCACATCAAGCGCTTACATCTTTTGCTCGAGTTGTTGCTGTCAATCATCAACTCAAGAAAGTGGAGAAAGGAAGAGCTTGCACTTTTTAGCTGCATTAAAAACACTCAAATACTGTGTATTTATTTATTGAAGTGATTTATGTGTCGAAGACCTTTTGCACTAAATATGATTAGAGATGAAAATGTTTTTTTTTGACGATTTAGTCATTCCCTATGAGATTATGAGTCACCAGACTTATAAAAAAAATATTCATTTCAAAATCAAGCTGAAGGAAATTATTATAATATGAGCATTTATAAACAAAATGATTTGACCGTAACTCAAACACTGTTCCGGGCTATAATGTTTCAACTAATGATTCCACCTGCTTCCGAGAAAAATGAAGGAGATACATATAATATTTGAGTGATTGTATAAGTCTGAGGGATTATCTGCTAATCTGACGTGGAATGTAGGTCTTTTGAAGTAAAACACTGAAATATTTAAATTATGGAGGGATATAGGCAACTAAAAAATAAGGAATTGAAGAGTGAATTATGCATCCTCTTTCTAAAAAAAAGTTTGTACTGCTCCTCTCGCCCGCACTTTGCTGTTTATTTGTTTTTGGCCGTAGACTACGTGACTTTTTGCGATAGCATCAAAGTTTGCGAAGGAAACTGCTACCTTTTTGCCACATAAAATTTGCAATGATTTTTCGAGGAAATCGTTTGTGTATTTAGGTAATACCAAATACCAATACCGCTCGGCGATATATAGGTATGTAAATGAGTGTATCTATTGATTTCTGTACGGAAGAAAATGAAACGTGACCAAACCTAAAGAAAAATATTTTTGTCCTAGTTTCCACTTCCAGTTGCACATGCAACACAACCCACAACAATTAGGAAATTGGTGTGGGGAGTTATTAAAAGTTTAATGATCGCCTTGTGCCGATGAACATATATTCCTTTTGGGAGACAAAATGGAAGCAAAAAAAAGTATTACAATCAGTAGGCAGTAGGCACGTGTGTGTTTGAGATGGAATGGAAAGCCAAAAGAAACAAACATTTGTGGGCTTTACTACGCAGTTTTGCCATGAACCATGAAAGAATTGGTTGATTGTTTGTAAGTTCTCGGTGCATTTCCAACGTGTAGAAATATTAATGAAAAGTTTGACCGCATTAGTGACCACCTACATCTTTAAATAATAATGGAAATGTACTCATAAAGTCATAAGTTGGATGAAGAAACGCTTTGTATGTTTTTAGCTCCAACGCAGAAATAATCATTTTTGAATCTTTAATATTTAAGTAAAGGATATATGCTAAAGTAGTGGAGTTAAATAAAACTTATTTGCTAGCAGGCATAAAAAAGACTTTTGTGAATAAGATTGAAGCTCTACAAGTTGCAGCACTTCCTAGATCTTTTCTTTCTTTTCTCGATGTTTCCTTGCTAAACGCAGACCATGACCGGATGCAATGTATGTTAGCGTATCACAGGATTATTTGACTGCATCATGCAATGATGCGTTTTAAGTAGAAAAGATTGCTCATTAAACCTGATCTACCCTACCAATCCCGTTCCAACTTTTCCGTTAACAACCTGTCATCTTAAATTACCCCCATAATTAACATCTTCACGTCTTCACATTGCTTTTATTTCCTTTCCTTAAAATCACTTTTTTGTTCCAAAGGCCAAGGTCACCTCCCGTCTATTTCCTCTTCGAATACTTCTCATCATCCGCATTTAGTTGGGACAACAGAGTTTCTGTTTGTTGTTTTTCTTATCCTCCATGTCATACCATACTTGTTTTTTGTCCTAACACCTCTCAAAGTAGTTGGCAATGATCTTCGATAACAATGCAATAGTTCTTCCGTAACTGACAGGCTATTGGCTATAATGTGAAATTAAAAGAGACGCTGATGTGACAAAAAATAAGCGTAAAAAATAACTGTATATCTTCATGTATTTCTACTCTGCTCAATTCCGCATTCCCCGTATCCCTCGTTAGCGCAGTGCAATGCAGCGTAGTGAAATCACACGCAATATCAAACAAATAAGTTTATTGTGTGGTCCTAATGGTGTAATAAGAAACGGTAAAAATTTTGAGGTGCTTTTGATTTTTTGATTTGATTTGATTCTTTATTCAAGTGTCGATCCCCAGAGGGGCAAACCGTTTCAGTACACGTACTGTTCTT
>JAQGAP010000138.1:0-61623 GCA_034697805.1 Orchesella bifasciata
ACCTTTGCTCAACCCATCTGAGGGTCCATACTCCTGGCTGCTTGCATATCAGACCTGTAATATGCTATTGTACATATAACCTGCCAGTGGTTCTGGTTGACTTCTGTAAGTCCATTCCAATTTGCCATCTGTCTTCGATAAAATTACTCATTAGCGTTTTCTGTTTCCTTGTATTTGCTAATATGTCATCCTCGCTGAGGACTGAGGACCTAACCTGCCATGCCACAAACAACGTGATAATCGTCAATACCAGCCAGAAGCAAGATCTACTTGCAAAATTCAAATCTGGAAAGGTTCGATGGACCCCAAGAGACAGTGATGATGATGACAGCGATGACGAGTACGGCGATGATGGGGATGTATCAAGATGCAGCCTATGTGACGGAGTAGTATTACCGGATGAGGAGTTGCTGAGAGTCGGAGGCAAGCATGGTGCATTGTACACAATGGTGTTCAAGACTCTACCCATGTGGATCAACCGACAACAAGGATTTCTTCGTTGTGTGTATTGCTTCGGTATTTTTCATAGGCACTCATGCATGTTAAAACTGAGTGAAAAAAGTTACTTCCATTACAAGACTAGTTTGAATTGGGCTTGTGCAAATTGTGTACCTGAGTTTAGAATGACCTGTAATACATATGATCCCGTTTTTTGTGATGTCTCAAAGGACTTTGTCCATATTCCAATCAATGTAAAATGTATGGCAGCAGCCATAAATGCACTTTATGAACATCTTAGCAATGTTACTATAGGGTCTTTTCCCATGTACTTCTCACAGATATTTCCATGTTTGAATGATTTTTTGGGTGCACTGCTCAAGTATTTAGATGCTGGATAATATATTAATGTAATATTCTTGTGGGTATATGCTTATGATTAGGTTATGTTTAAATGATTTCTCTACTGTCTTTTGACTTATTTGATGATATTTGGCTACAACTTGGTTTTGAATTGAATTGGTAATGAATTGTGAATTATTTGTAACACACGATAAGTTTATCGGTGAATTGGTGTTATGGTAGGGAGAACAGTTGTATTATATGACTGATACCAGCTAACACGTAAATAAAGTCTTATTCTATTCTATTCTATTCTAATAATGGAGTGTAATAATATAATATGAAACATTTTTTGTTTGTTGCCAGTGTGTATTGTATTGTTGGCTGTCATGTCATAGTCATGCATTTTTGCTTATCATCATCATCATTCCTCCTGCTACCTATTTACATCAAGACCTAGTAGGTAAATGAGCTGTAGCTGAAGCTTGGTTGCTGTGGGTTGCACTATTCCACATTATCTCACTAAACTCATCCATTTCATCCCTCACTCACTCTTTTAACGAAACTTCAACTTGCATTACATGTCCCTACTACTACTGCATGTTATGGGAGTAAAAATACGGAGCTGAGCTGATTGTGAGTGAGCACATTTTTGTATACACATAGCATCTCCCAGCATCCAAGCTTAAAAACGATGATGAGCAGCAGACAACAGGGTTTATTTCTTCGTTTACTTCAACAGCATCCACAAAATAAGCAACCGCACCACCACCACCACCAATAAATACCCATGTATATGCATTGAATGTGGAGTGCGTTTCATTTCATCTCCCTGCTTTACTTTACACGATATGATGGTATGATAGCCGATATGTTGTTATTACACTTATAGGTACACACACACAGAGCTATGTTATCTGATGCACAAGAGTACAAGACAGAAGAGACGAGTTTAGGGCTGCTCATATATGAACAAAGTACATAACATTCTTCAACGCACACACACATACATATATACCTATTTCCCCATTGTCAGCATGAGACTTTGAGTGTGTTTAGTTAAGTCGGTAGACAAAACTCATTTTTCCATATATTTCTGTGGCTGGTTTGCTATTGCTATGCTTCTTCTTCATTCCCACTTTTTAGTTCGTTGCTAGAAATGTGAGCAGTAACAACGTAACGCAACGTCGTCCTCGTCGTCAGTCAACCAAACCCTTGTCTATCGGGCTGGGGTCTTTCTCTGTAATACCAACAGACATTTACATACTCATACCACCGCGTGAGAACGGCAGCCAGTCAACTCTATCATTGCACATTGTGCAGCTTGTCGTCTTTGTTTGCATCTTCATGAAAATTGGAACTCGTTCTTTTGTGTGAGCAAGGAAAGTTTCCAGAAATCTGTTGACCTACCTTCTTTTTTTGACAGTTAGGCCACGTTTGACTCATCACATGTGATGATTGGCAACGGTAACAATATTTTCAGATAAATTGGACCGAAAGAAATGGGCCTTTGTTGAGCAGCAGGAGCACACGCACATCTGTCGTTTATTTTATTGGAATCCCTTTTGGGTTGATTACTGTTTTGGCGTGCTAGTTTTGTGAAATTTTTAAGTACCTAACTGCCTTGCTCTACACTCCTTCCTTTTTTGGCAAGGAAGGTGATTATCTAGATAGTTTTTTGTGAATATTTTTGAAGCTCTTATCTTTTTTGTGTGTACGCATTCATTTTGTCTTGCGAGTTTTTGTGGCAACGTCTATGAACCAAGGTATTTTGCGGTGTGGGGATAAAGTGGCTGATGAAGGTGGTTGGTGGTGGTAAGGTGATGTCGGTGTTGGTTGATGTGTTTTGCTAGAAAAAAGAGCAACAAAGATATAATATCTACATCATTATGATATGAAATGGTGAGCAACGGTTTCAATAATTGGAGGAAGCGAAAGAAAGAACAAAATTGTTGAGAAATAAATAGCGTACTGTTTTTGGGGTTTGATGAGATGAACTGTAACAATTTCTACTAAATATTGAGGGTAGGAAGATACGGAACGACGAACAGACAAAAAGAAAGAAAGCTGGAAGAAAGCAATTAAACCCAAAAGAAGTTTGAATTCTTCATCATTTTAAGCTTTCGCCAATTCCGTGAATTATAAATATGCCGTTGGTGTATCGCAAAGTTGGTCCCGTGAAGCTGAGTTCGGGTAAGCTAGAACTGAAAGGGAAGACAGATTCAGAGTTCATTGCAGTAAACAATGAGACACTGGTCAATGTTTTGAGGCAACTCGCCTCCCTCGTCACACACGCCGGGGATATCTTTTCGGATGTGGCTGTGCTCACAGAACAAGTGAGCAAAAGGGTCCGCTCTGTCAAACTCCGTTTGGATGAGCTTGAGGCGAAGACTGACCTCTTTGATCCTAGACTAGTACCTGTCCGTAAGTAACAAAAAAACTACTCAATCTCCTCACATTTTTAATGAAAATATTGTGTTGCATCCTAAACTTTGAGTGTGTCCATTATTCTCACATATTACACATATATTCCTCGTGCCATCACCATCATCATCTGAGAGAATTCCCAGAACAGAAAAATTCGTGCATAAACATTTTCCTTGTGTTTTCTTAACTTTACAATAATCAACATCTACAATGAATGTTATAGGCAGTTGATAGAGCAGCGAACTTTTCAGCAAAACACAAAAAAATATTTGCACGCATTCACTCACGCATCCAACGTATGTATGAATATGTACCTACATGTCTTATAGAATAAATGAAGCAAAAGCAAAAAGGATGGCAGGTAGAATCTTCTTTCCCAAGAAAAGCCTCATGTCGTGCAATTGATGATTCATTTTTGCATTCTTCTAACGATCAACCGACGGACCGGTATAGAAGCAAGGGAGCGAACGAACTGTATCCCTATAATTTATTTGCCTGCCTTGCTCAAAAACACAGAGAGCCCAACCAAAAAGGGAACTTTCAATGCAAAAATGTTTGATGTTTGTTGGTATTTGCAGAAACGAAACATCAAAAACTGATTTGCATACACATGTAGCTCTGCCTCTACCTAGTTTCTTTTGTTGCTCTGTATCATGCAATTACTTACCACCAAAGTTGAACTAGAAAACGAGCAGAATAAATTTGTCAGCTGCATCATTCATTTGGAACGTTTTTGCAAGACTTGAAGCTTTTTGAGTAAAAGTCGATTGCAAACACTTTGAAATCCTAGCTTCACCAATAAGTATTCATTATATTTTTTAAATGCCAAATGGCCATGTTTTGTCTGATATGTTTAGCAAAACCTCATCATTATAATGCTCATTTCAATTCAATAGAAAAAGTGAGCGCTTCATTGAGAGGTTCATTAAACCTAGCATCGCTTCAGCATCCAACTTTGTGTTACCTTCGTTTCTATCTTGACTCTACTTGATTGCAGTAATTATCTGGTATTCGCTGGATTCAGGAATTTGAGTACGTTGCTAGCTCTCTAGCCGTCTCCGCATATCCTCATTGCTTTTATGAAGTGGGGGCAGGGTTAGCCACTAAATTATTATGAAATGATGGTAGGGGTTATCCATGATATTATGGCAAAAGCAATCCTAACCACAACACTGCAAACTGCATTTTTTTCAAGTGAAGAGGAGGAGAGGGAGGAGGTTGAGACCTTGAAGCAAAGCTAAAACTTTTTAGTCTGATGATGATAATGGAACAAGTAAGCAAGTTCATTACTTTTTATTTTAAAGCTCACTCACCGACTGACTGACTGACTTGTCCAATATTGCTAAAAAATAATGTTCCACATGGAAAATGCAAGATTTGTTTTTGTGTGATTACTTAGGTCCTCTCATCCCACCATATGAACATGTTATTTAATATTTTGTTTTGCAAGCCAAGTGTGTATCCGAGTGAGTGAGAAAAACGTGCGCTTCATTAAAGCAAGCTCGAGCCAGTAGTCTGTTTTCTGCAAATAATTTGTACTCATCTTTTCTCAGGTCTTGATGACTATGCAGGCCTTAAAAGAATTATTTTATTTATTTATTTTCGAGGAGTTAGAACTTTACTTTCAAATTCCTTAATGAGGTCTTTCTGCATATGTTCACGATTTTTATGTTGCTCACTGTCAAGAAGGCCAGAAATAAGAAATGAATGCCGCCAGAGGCTCCATTTTTAGAAAAAAATGTATAGAATTGAAATTCATGCTTGCTTGATCCTCTCTTTCTGTCTTGAGCTTAGCTAAAAGCTTCTTGTGATGTTTTATAGTTAATTCACCTTGCTCATGCCTTTTTGAAATACAAGGAGTAAAGCCCGTGACTCTATTGAATAATGGACTACTAATGAATACATTTCTACGCACACTTCACTGCCTATTTGGTCATAATTATGGGCCAAAAATGGGAAAAATGAATATATTTTTTACATAAATTAATTGAGCATAGAAAGGAGACTAGCATTAAAATTTATTTGAGCTCAACAATAGATGGATTTAATGCTAATGATGTTGCTTTATCATAATTATTTCATGTATAACACAATGGATCCTTGTATGAGATGGATGTACACACGATTTTTTCTTTTAATTAGTGGAATATCATATAACATAATGTTCATGGCTTTTATACCATTTGAAACGCATTCTATTATGCATATCTTCATCGTTTGCAGAGTAAACAATAACAGATACGATAGCTCATTCAAGTGTAGCACAACGCCTTTGACTCTAATCTTGGTCATCATAATATGCATTCATTTGGAGAAAAACGCTGTTCCCATGTCTGTCTCTCACAAAGTCCATATTTGTCGATGAGGGTAAACAAAAGGATGTTAGACTGGGCGTATAAACGACAAGATTTCGTTCAAAATTGAATAGATAATTTCAATCAAGGAAGCAGACAGTTAGACCAATATTCCATGTGCGCACTCACACAAAAATTTAAGGAAAAATGGTCGCTTCCTTCAATTGGACAGCATCGAAAACAAAACCTGAGCAATGAGTTGAAGTACAAAAATGGAGGTTGAGTAACGTGGTAAATAAATGATGCATGAATGGGAAAGTACAAGGAGCAAGCATTTAGTTTGATTACAAAATGAACTGTCCTTTGTCTTGTCCTTTCAATCACGAACTAATTTACTTGTGATATCGAAAGGAACCAGAATCGAATAGATATTAATTTAACAGCGTCCATATCCCCATCCACCTTCAATCAAAATCAAGCTCACTTTTCTGCAATGAAGCCTATTCTAGCGAAAAATGTCTTTGTTGCGAAACAACTCACTTACCACCACTAGTGATATTGTCGTTACAAAAATTTGTTACAAGGCATGACACGATAAAAAAAATCGTCGCAGTAAAGAGTCTTTGTACGAATGCCATCCGTGTAAACCTCAACGACTCACTTAAAAAAATCCTATTGACATTCAAATGAGAGGGAGTACCAAACTAAGATATGGTTTAGCTAGCAAGAATATGCATATATTTTCATTGAATTAAATATTCCTCTGAACTAGTATAATTTATTGGGATTCCGATTCCGATATGGCTTTGAATAAATAACTTGGCTATCGACATGCTTTACATGTTGAGTGGTAATAATGAATGATAAAATGTGTGTCTAGTGAAGCCGTTTTGACTGGACCAGTAATAATCTTGATAGAATTCAGTTTAGAAGGTAGGGAAGCGTCATTGTATTCATACATGTCTGCCTACCTAACAAAACCATGAGATTCTTCAGCAACTTCTGCCCAGTCCAAGATATTTTTCAGTCTTTCTCAATGATTGATTAATAGGAGCCACAACCAACTTGTTTGCGGCATGATGTGTAGAATGGCAGTGGCATGGATGGAAGCGAGCTAGACATTTTCCTATCTGTAACACAAACCATTACATTACATCACAGAAGGGCAGGTATTAAAAGGAAGTACCTACTTGATAAGTACTATGCATTATGCTCCATGATGAGGAGAATGATGACTTTGATTTTTCCTCTTGGTCCACTCCATGCATCCAAGTCATGATGAATAATTGTTCACATTGAAAATTGAAACTCGAAACACGACCTGAATGCTGTGATGGCATATTTTGCTGAATGAATCCATATAATGGTTGCACCAACCGCTTTGAATATGATCTAGAGGGATGATGGGAGGGGTTGGTGCACTTGACCTTATAGTACATTACCATCCTAACTCTCAACTCAACCACATATACGTTTTTTTTGTTTAAAACATGGTGGTTTCGGTTAGATTATACAAACTCACCTTTAGCTTTGATCATAGTGCAATCTGCATTTTAAACAAAAGATATACAGTATACACATTATGCATTCTTTTTTATCCGTGCTCCATTTCGTAAACGAGAAACCAAATCTTCAGCGTCATCATCATTTTCCTCAACAAGCAAATGATTTAAATCAGTCAACTAGCTGAAATGAAATTGTTGAGCCGAGCCAGGAGCAAAAAATTTGAAATATCACATTCCATTCTGTTATCCCTACAAGAGGGAACGATGAATCTCTTTCCTCTCTGTTGATTTCAGCTTCATTTAAAATTCCATCTGAGAAAAGGAAGAGCGGAAAAACTGTATCAATCGAGGAAGAATGCATTGGCTCATTTGATATTTAAAGTTATTCAGTCAGCAGGGCAGTTTGCAGCATGGTTGTGTGGTACTGGTATTCCTGAATCAGTATAAAAGTTGTAAACTACTCCACTCGTCATCTTTTCCTCTATCACAATCCGCGATTACTCGCCGATACGCGGTTTGTGTGTGAAAGAGAGGAACTTTCTTGACAAATTTATTGGTAGCAATACCTTTTTGCCCTTTCTCTCATTTTCCATTCATAGAATTTTCAAGCTGAACTCATTAAAATCCCAGCTTCTATTTCCCATCATATCATCCGCATCCTGATCGTATCGTTGTTGCTACTTGTATGACATGAGCCAAGGAGCCAAGTCAGCTCAATCTCCAACTCATTATTCGATAAGACAAGAGACAAGACAAGACAAATCTTTCTCAGGGGCTGTGGATAGAGTGATAATGATAATGTTAATGGATGATTTAATCAAGATAAAGCCACGAACCGGAGCTATATGATGCTATGGCGACTTTTATTTCTTGTAGACAAGCTTAAGAAAGGGGAAGACTGAAGACATACATAAATAGATTCTCCTCCACTCTTTTAAAAAAGGGCAGCCAAATCAGTTCTTGAATAGGAGAGCATGTGTGGTATGCTGATAGTCAAATTGTTATTGGAAAGTTGTTTCGTTCCCAACACTACTTTAACATTTTTAGTTTGGTGCAATATGTAGCGATGAATGAGAGCGGCGTGATGTGATGATGATCAACGAGACCGATACAGATGCACAACTGCGATAGTAATGGGAACCAACCATCATCCTATTCGAATGCAGTAGAGCAAAGGACGGACGACGGCAGCTGCACCTCATTGTCATGTCAGTGGAGTTCAGTATTGCCATTGCCATTTTTGCCACCTGAGCAGACACACAATCATGAAAAAGTATTTTAGCGATGATGATGATACGATTATTATGGCACTTTGGCAGGAAAATATCATAGTGTATCTGTGCATCTAGTTAGTCGACTCATTCTTTCATTTTCATGCCTTCCAACTTATCACCTATATATTGTATGTACCTACCTACAATAATCTTGTTGGCACTTACTTGGGCTACCCTGTGAATCTGACGATGATGATGGTGCTAGTGGTAAATTTTATATGTGAGAATGATAAAAGTTATTATGATGAGAGGATGGCGATCATTGTTATGAAAAATATGACTACTGTTCCCCATCCATAGTAGATTGGAATTGCACTTAGGAGTTACAGTTTAGATATAAAATTGATAGGAGGAGTGGTGTGTGTGGTGCTTTGCTTTGGCTACTTTACCTGTCTAATATGATGATTGTTGCGGAATCGATGATGATGATTATGATGGTAGGTTGCTCCTTTCATATGAAAAGGGGACCGGGTGCATATATTTATATATGTATATTCCCATTTTTCCTGTCATTCACCACGGTACACACATTTAATTTCAATATGCATGTATGAATGATGTACTCATAACATGCTATTATCCACAATTATTATTTTGTGAATAAAAAAATACCTCCCGTTTCCTGTCTTTTCACTCTCTACATTTCCATACGGAGAACGGCTGTTTAGCTACGCGTATGTTTAATTTGCTACTTTTATACTTACAATCATCATGGGGATGATCATATGATGACGATGATGATGATGATGCATCGTGATATGATATGCAATTTAAAGTGCAAAACTACATTATTTGCGTTTTCTGTCTAATGAATAATATGCATTGTGCCAATGTTTCATTTCTACTTTTGTAGAAACAAGCGAGCCAACGTGTATTGTCCGCACCTTCTTTGTTTTCACATCAAAAGACAAAACATAACTCTCGGTAGTTTCACTTAAAATCATCTCCCACTTCCTTAGGTAAATATATTTAACTTTAGCTCTAGTTTTCCATCCTCCTTCCGTTTTCGTCTTTGTAAGTAAGTTTAAAATAATCTGCAGCCATTTCTACTCTCTTTTTTTCTAGAGGGTTTGAGCAACGAGGCGCAAAAAAACATTTCTCCATTAAATCACCGTGTATGCTTTTGTGCACTTGGCTATTAAAAATATATGATGCCAGCATGCTCAGCAGTAAGTGCCAGTGAGCACAGCTTCGCTATTTTAATTGCTAGGTCTACACTTTAGATTTTCGGAACATGATGATCATGCAGGTGCTCCAACACCCCAATTATTGGCTTCATGCTTGGCAGATAAGATGAAGAAAATGGTTTGCTTGGCATGAACCCTTCTTATTTTATTGCTGGCATTTTTTGAAATAAAGTAAAGATAAACAGAATGCTCATGCTCATCTCAGCTTATTATTTATATGGCTCAGGTGGTTTGGCAGAGCAAGTTGGTTGAGCGTCGTAAAAGTGTAATAATTTTTAAATGGAAAGAAGCAACATTTTGTCTACTTTAGAAAAAGTGAGACAGAGTTTTCCATTAAATTTGCATGTTTATGCGAAGGCATTTTTTGCATATGAAGATTTTTGTATTAGCTATCTCCGAAATAATTGAAATGGATAAATCACGACGAAGAATATGCTGTGGACATGTGGCATGCATGCAATATTCCAATTATCCCGTTCTTTTAGACAGTACACAGTCTTCCAAACTGCTAGAGATAGAATTTGGTTTGGCGCAGTTTAAGTCTGCAACTACTAGAAAGAATGATTTATGTCAACCGAAAATTGACGGAAGATTGGGTTCTTTCAAAACTTTTTTTTGTTGGAGAAAAAGATAAGGTATATTCTGATTGGATTTTTCTTTTCGTGCCTATTTGATTTTTGCCCTTTTTTGTGGTTCTCATCACCATGCGCCATTTCATTGTGCTTTGACTTGACGTTTTGAATACTTTTCTCTAAGGTATGAATGAATGGATAAACGCAGAAGAGAAGAGATGAAACGATAAGGGTTGATCATCCTGATAGTCTCATTAATCCTAATCAACGTGGCATTTGCGTGCGCATGAAGATAATGCAATCTTTTATGAATGTGAAATGTGATGGTGCGGTATTAGATTGGTAGTGGGAGGTGGTAAATAAATAACTGATTTTAATGCACAAAATAGGCACCGTCGCCTTGTTTTATGATAGTCGTGTAGTGGCATATCGTTTTCTTCCATTGTTTTTGGATGTGATGTGGTGGCCACTTCAGTTCATTGCATGATGATAATCATCATCAACATGATGCTTATGAGCACTCACTTGACTCATTGTGAGAGGTTGCTGCCTCTCCAAGTTCCGTAGTTTTTTTTCATTACAACGCAAATTTTTATTTTGCAAAGGAAAATGAAAAGATTGTATTTAATGAAGGTATCGCTTTGTTTTGGAGTGACCAAGTTGATACTTTATGCAAAAATAATAATGACACCGCTCTTGATACGGCTCTTGACCGCAGTGTGAAGTGAAAAGGAAACATTCGTTCTTTTTTCTTTGTTTATTTAAAAGATTAAAGTGGACTTCTCATCCCATTCAAAGACTGTTTAGTAAGCGAGCATAGTTCAAAGGAAAACAAAGGGTTGTCTTTATATGCCGGCTAGAAAAAGTTTCTAGTTACATCGTAATCCTATTCAAGTCAAGAAAAACAGGATGAGAAACAACAAAATTGAATATCTTCTCAAAGCCCACTGTCTTTTTCAACTGACCCTGCCCTGCTCTCATTTCCAGAACAATGTCGGATATTATTATGAGTCATTTTCTATTTCCAATAGACATTACTCTCAATTCGAGTGCTTGTGCAGTGACCAGCATACAAGATAGCGTGTAGTTTGAATTTATGGGAAAGTTTCTGTCAAATACCATGTTTTGGAACCACTTCTCTTTCAACTTATGCATATTTCATAATATTGCCAGGGAGACATACTACATGAATAAGTTAAGCTATCACAACTACCACCCAAACTTGATAGAAGGAGAGAGCATGAAAAAATGATAGTGATCACTGATCATCATTCTGAAGAGGAACAAAGTGCACTTTTGATCGGAGAAATCTACCTTCTAAAAGTACTTTCAAAAACCAAACCAACTTACTTGTTTTGTGCATGCGTGCACATTCTGAAATGCATTTTTATTTTTGTACATGTGCTCCGTTTCTCGAAGGACCTAAAATAAACTTTGTGTTTGTATATTTATTTGAATAGAAAGGTCGGGTAGTCGGGTCGTGTGCTCGTACACATGGCGATACAGATATTATTATCATATCTACAAAAAGAGCAGCAGCAATCATATATGACAAACGTACATGAATGAATACCGTGGTCTACCCACCCGGCCGACTTTGTTATAGCCTAGCTGTCTCGATTTGTACTGCTGAAGGAGTCAGAATAACAGTTTGTGTGACTTGACTCTTCTCGTCTGCTGGAGAAAGTGATATGATGCATTATGCCTACACGCCTCATCTCATCCATACAAATCCCCTCATAATTCCATTTCTTCTCCAGATTTCCATCTGGAGTAATATTCCACTAATAACAATGTTACGAGAAAAGGAAAAATAACTTAAAACGGGGAAATTCTGGGACAAATGTATGTTTTTGCCCTCTGCTATACATTTTGTGAAGTTATCTTCCACTGCCTATTTATGGTTGATGGCAACGACAGGGAGGAAAGGCCAAAGGGAAATTTATCGTTATCTCTATTCCGCACAAAAAAACAAAAAAAAGTAAATAATCTACGTGACTTTTTACTCTGATCGACATATTTCTCTTCTGTTTTTGGCTTTGAAAGGAGCCCTAAATACAGATTTTTGTACAAGTGCAACTTTTGAAAATAAAATGCTGACTGTTAGAACAGCAACTCT
The DNA here is from genome assembly GCA_034697805.1 of Orchesella bifasciata. Taxonomy (NCBI): domain Eukaryota; kingdom Metazoa; phylum Arthropoda; class Collembola; order Entomobryomorpha; family Orchesellidae; genus Orchesella; species Orchesella bifasciata. Next base: position 12,159 of record JAQGAP010000138.1, read on the forward strand.
TCAACAATGAATGGGAATGAAACGGTATGAAATGGAGTCGAGTGAGGACGTCCGAAGCATACCATATTATTTCGGAATGAGTAATCCATTCCATGTCATTCAAAAAAAATTTGTGTGGATTTCACAGCATGATTCAGTAGAAAAATGGGCTTCCGTTCAATTCAACGAAACGTCCCCTTCAATTCTCGAGCCACCGTTTCGGTTTCGGTAAATGTTTTGATGAGGAAAAACAAAAAACGGAGGAGCGGTTCGCACTCGTGCTCCTGTTTAGGGATTTTAAAAAGGCTTTAGGACCGAAAAAAAAGTTAATAAAAATCAGATCAGAAAGACAAGAATTTAGCTATAAACGACAGGCAGTGAACCATACACATGAAAGCACAACCGACACCACCAGAGGCTCTTCAAACTGATTTTGAGTTTTTGATGAAAGATTAGACAGGGAAAAGGGGTTGTGATACATTGTTTTGTCTACCCTTTCTCTAGTAGGAAAGAAACTGTGCGGTGTAGAACCAGAAAAAAGCAAATCCAATTGCTTTGTTGAATGGTAAATAAAATATAGCAGCTGGGATCACTTTAAATAATTGATAATAAGCCATAGTCTTCATAGCTAACATATCATCATAATATCATGATCGACATTATGTATGAATTGAGGGCAAAAAAAAATGTGCACTAGCTTTTTGGGGGATGTATGCAAATGAAGTAGAGGGATTTATAAACGTAGTCACGCAATTAAATGAAAACGCACGTTACCGGCTTTGCCTCAAGCAGCGAAACAGACGGAGGGAAGCCATTAAATTGTTATTTCGAGTATACAAACAAGTTGTGTGAGATTCACTGGAATTAAGGCTAAAAATAAAGAGGCGCTTTTGTTGAAAAAGACTAACAAGCCGAATTGATTGAATAAATTGCATGGTTTCATGATCACCCAACATAAATCATTTTGTTTAGAATCAAAATATTTTGTTAGGAAGACCTAGAAATGTAAGTAACGAACTAATGATAAGTATATATTAGACATGTCATGTTTCATGTCATGTCATCACTCTCTGTTTAAATCTTAAGTGAGCAGAAGCTATGAGCTAGCAAGCCAACTGCAATTGATTACTTTTGTCTACTCTCCAATTTCCGATGTATTCCAAATTAATCTGACATGAGTACTTATTTTTGTTTTTCTTGGTGGGATTGCTTTGGAGCATGAAAAGTGACACTTTTCGTTTCAGTTGAGTCCATGCACACGCCACACCATGCAAGTTAATACTGCCAAACATAACATAACACGAAATCAAGATCGAAGGAAGGAAGGAAGCAATGTGTGCTTTGCATTTTGAAAGAAGCCACTAAACACCAAATTCCCTTTCGTGTCCCTCTTTTCATCTGCATTTCATTATCAAAATAGTCTACTTTCAACTTGGCTTTCATTCCACATACTTCTTCATTCCCTTCGGTTGTATTGCGTAATAGAGAAAAGTTGTTTCCGGAGGAACATGCCTTGATAATAATATAATTTGCTTGTTAAAGCCTCTTTCTAGCACGACTCATCCCCCTTTAGCCTCTCAGTTTTAAGCGACAATTTCAACAGATTGTCTCTCCCTTATTGTCATGCTGATGCTTTATGATCATGTGTCTTGTGACAGAGACACTTGAGTACAAAAGCATTAAATATTCCTCTTCTTCTCATTCACTTCCTCAAATACATAACTCACTTAACAGCAGCCATAAGCTATTTCATGTAATAAAGGAAGGAAATAAAAAAATCTTGGTTAATAGGCTCACTACTGCTCCTAAACCGTCTTTCCTTAGTCAGCTCCATAATAAAAGTGGTGGTGAGTAAAAATTTCGTGGTGAAGCCTCCTAAAAACCGGATAAGCCTCCTTGCACGAGAAATTGAAATGAGATCTCTTTCAAGCAATGAAAAAACAAGCCAAACGCTCGTGCCTCAAAACATGACACCACCATCGATACTTTCAATTGCATACTTTCCATGGACACAAGGCGTGGATTTCGAAACGGGAAAGATATATAAATCTAATGTGGGCACCTTTCTTCATTATAACATATATATAGTATGGCACAGCGTATTTCGAATTTGGTAATTCATTCGAAAATGTGGATACAAGTGTGTTCCGCATGTGTGAAGAGATGATCTCAAAAGTATTCTCCTCCTCGTCATCAGTTTTTCAAACGTAGGCATTTTTTTTAATGAACCAATCTTGTTTTGTGTAATCAAGTCTCCTACATTCACCTCAAATCCTAGGCCCACACACAGCAACAAAAGAGAGCGCATAATATAATAATAGAGTGTGTAAATATCTTAATGCATAAGAGTACCCATGTACCATCCATTCATACATACCATTTTGTAATAAATATTGGATTAAGTGTATTGTGTAGTTTGACAACGGGCGAAGGAGAAATATACCCGACTCGCAATCTCCAGTGCCTTTTCTTCCACATGAAACTGAGCTGGAACTACCCTCATGTTTTCCAGATTTTCGTTCTCCCCATTTTTCCTCCCCTTGATCCGTTTTCTGCTGGAAAAAAGTGCAGTTTTATGGATTTTATGAAGAAGAAAAAAAAGAACAAGTCAGAGGAATGGGGGAGGAAGTAGCGAAACGAAGCAGACACGCATTTTAAGTGTAATATGTAACGTTACGTTATTTAAGGTCGTTCAGCTACCATTACTGTTACATTCACGAGAAAAGACAGTCGTCCACGAACATTTCTAATCTAAACTGGTCTAAAAAGAAGTTAAAAATTCTATAAGGATGTACATGACAAAAACTTTTCCTTTTTTGGAAGCATCTGCGTGTGAGGTATGCATACCAACGCAAATCTACTCCACCAAATCATTCTGCTTGATCATCATGCTCACGAGTCGAAATTCGAAATGAATGTTGATACCATTTGATGCAGCATTTTTGATAGATTTTAGCAGGGCACACACACAGCGTTTCTCTTTCATCAAGATGATGGTGATGTGATGACAAGTCAAAAACTAGTGCTGAAATAAAAGAGCAAGTTTAAAACTTTTTGTCGGTAATACAAAAAGCCAAAATGTAGAGCTAAGTGAAATGTATTATTGTTACAAAAGGCTGAGTAGAAGCGTCGTTCTGCGTGAGAGACGATGGTGTTTTTGAAAAAAAACAGCGAGGACGAAAAGGATGACGATGATCTAGTGTGGTGATCGTAATGAAGGACTCGCTGGTTTATAATGATGCTCTCTATTTCTTTTATGGAAGGAGATGCATCAACGAGCACAAGAATTTACGCATATTTGTTGCAAAAAAGCTTCTCAGCCATTACTCTTCGACTTCTCTTGCAGCACTTGATCATGATTATTATTATCACGTTCATTCAAGTTTCATATGGCAATGTAGAGTCGAGATTATCCTCCTAAACTTCGGTTAATGGAAAGTGAATGAATGGGTGTGCATTGCACAACTGTCATTATTACTCAATTTGAGAGGAAAACACTCAATTATTGGTAATTGAAGCACAATTGATGACATCCCTACGGTTTGGTCACCTTCCACCATTATATCAGGAATTTCCCGACCGTGGTGATAAAAAAATTGAAACTCACTTTTAAAGTGTATTTCGTTCCGTTGTTGCCACAGCGTCAAAAGAAAACTTTTCTTGAAAGTGTTAAAAGGTATTCTCACATTCTTTCTTGATTTTGACAGTCAAGCAGCATCCATCCCCCATTTAACCCCTTCCTTTTTCTTTGTCTTCTGGAAATGGGAAGGGTGGACCCAGTTTTCTTCTCACCAGCAAGTTTTGGTACTGTTACTTGAGTCCAGAATTATCGCCCGTTGTTGTTACTTCGATATAATATATTATGGCTGGTTGGTATGCCTGGTGGTGTGCATGAAATGCATTCATCAATGTTCCTTGACTTGTTCCTTTGAGGCGCACTCAGTCGCTCCTTTTATCGGCAAAATAATTTTAGTATAATTTTTAATGGGTTTGTGTAGACTGTAGTCCCGGCCTGCCCACACTCACCAAATATGTAATACAATACACAGCGAATCCTCGTCATTATTGCATTGCCATGCCACCATCATCATAATTTTTCTTTTTTCACGCTTAATAACATCATTGGCAATAATCATTCGTTCACAACCCATTAAAAACGTAATCACTGTGGACGTCTCAAAATATATGTTCCCTTGAAGGAAAAAGAAAAAAAACTAAGTGTTGAAAGAAGAATGCCATCGCCATAATATCATCATGGTTCCGTCCTCTGTACTGTAAATGCACACATTTCTTTTTATAAAACGGTTTGTGACTCATGATGATGATGTGATGTGCTATTCGTTTCGTTCACACCTTTTCCTCTTGCCTTCCATTTGATTTCATGTCTCATTGAGAAGACGTAATAATGGAATAAGGGAGGCCTTGTGTAAATGCACACTGTGCGTATTTTTCCGCTGCTGCTGTTTTGTTTAGTATCCCCAAGGCTTGCCTATCCCATTGCTTGACCAAAACGGAAAGGATTCAGAATTCTATTTGAATTTCGAATGTAGGCAAAAGGAGGAAAAGAGAGAGGAAGCCAAAACTTCTGTAACATCATCAAACAGTGCCGAATCAACTCCTCTAGAAAAAATATGCTTAGATATAAGAGCGTCTGCAATTTGTCACTAACATTTTTTTCACTCACTCGCAAAACCAATTTGACACGGAGGATAATTTCTGTGATTCGTTGTGTGTATACATATGAGACTTGTTCTGAGATCATGTCATGCTCATGTCCCAGGATATTCTTATTCTTCCCTTTCGCCATTTATTAGCTTCCACACTAACATATAAAAGGGAAGCTTTAGAACTAAATACAAAAGAGAAGGAAGGAGAAAATAAGTATTCAAAGGAGTGTAACATATATGCCCATGTGAGTAATAAAGATACGCACATAAATACTTCTCTCTCTCTCGGTAACGGACACAGTCACACTCGTTTTAACTCGTTACCTAAATAGCTATGCAGTGTGATCTGATGTGATATTGCACAACAATAATTTCACGACATAATTTGCTGGTGGCACTCATTTTCTTGCTCTCTTCCCTTCCATTACTGGTGGGGTTGGATTATGATGTTGGGATTCGAAGGTGGAAAATAACCGTGTGGCAAATTTACTCTGTTGGAAGCCCCGAAATAAAAAGCGACGCCGTGAAGTGTGTAAAAAAATGTTTGTCTAATTTTTTTTCTTACGTTCCATGCATCCTTTATTTTACACTTTTCAACTCGCTACCAACTTTATTACTTTGGGAGTATTGAAAAGTCTTAAAAATTTACGGTTTGTGTTGCATACACTAATTATTATTATTCTCCAAAATCTGTGAAAAGGAACCAGAAACGAGGATGGAAATAATAAAAAGGAAAAGGTTGTAGTTGTAAAATTCTAGAAGACAAGTGAATTTCACTTGTTGGTGAAGAAAAATAGCTGCATCATGTTTTTCCTCTTTGTTTTTCTCCTGTGTACCTTTTTTGTTTTAAGAAAGGAGGAAAAATCAGCGTGAATGGATATGCACGGTGCACTTGTTCTCCAGTCCAAAAAGGATGAAGATTTTTCTTGTCTGTCATTGGAAAATGGTACATAATGTATTTTTAAAAACAACAATGATACATTCTTGTTGCTCCTCTGTTCTTTGTCAAGTTCAAACTTGTTCCTGTTATTTTTTTGGTAGGTGAGTTCGTGATGTACATGTAAAACAGTTTATTTAAGTATCTTTGTAACAAACGGAGTTAGAAGAAGCATCATCAGAGTAAACCAAAAAATTTACACTGGATGTTTACTAGAGAGGAGGTGGAAGGAAGATAAAAGAGCCTCCAGGGTACACAGGAATAGCCAAGCCATGCATAACTTTAGTTGCCTTCAGGCTCCTGCCTTCAAGTCATACACTTTTTTTAACAAACAAATTAAAGCCTTGTATTTTTACGACTCTCTCTCGTTCTTCTCAGTACATTTTTCATTGAAAGGTGGAAAAATAGCTCAACGAGCAGTTTCTGGAGTCAAACATAAAGGAACGACATGGTATTATTCTTCCTCTCTCTTCATGGCCATTTGTTGATCGTACTCATCTCATTGTCGTCGTCATCATCGTAGTATCTATGCTGATCATTATTTCTGAGAAGAGTAAACCATCTTTTCAACTCTTGTTTGTATTGTTGCACAATCCTCCACTGTGTTGCTTCCGACTATCATGATGGGATGTGATGACGACGACGGGATCGGAGATTCTACACAATGACAAAACTCAAGATCATTTTGAAATGTAGACACAGAGAATTGGAGAGACATTCAACCATTCTTTCCCCATTTCAAACGTAGAGTCAAAAACAGGATACAAACTTCTTTACACTCTGTATTACGACGGGGCTACTAGTCGCATGGAAGTGGTAAAATCGTTTAAGGATTTTGTAAGTTCTCAAGAAACCTGAGGATAATTTTTGGTTTAACTGGCCATTTTCTTCCCAGACGACTACCTCCCCCACTCAAAACAAAAAAAAATCGTTTTTACGCTTGTCAAATATTATTTTTTGGGGAAATCTTCTTGAATGCTAGCTTTGTGTGGGCATTGCTATTCAATTCAATCCTGCTGTTATCAAATAGCAGTCCAGAGCCCCAGAAATCCCACACTATTTACAAATATCACGGAGAACCTGAGCTGAGTTTGGTTCTCACAAAGACCAGTTTTTACACTGCGGTGGATTGGAATGAACAAAATCATTTTAAAAATGTCATGAATGAGTGGTGTTCGTTATGCGCTTGGAAAATTATTCTAAAACTGGAAGAGCAAAGTCGTCGCCGCGTCGGCTCTGGTCTGGCTGGCAACAATAATGAATTGGAGAGTTGTGAGATGGGATATGATACGAACGAGCTGCTAATGAAATGTTTACATTTTTTCACTTGATTGCTTCAGCATAAGCGCATATTTTTCTTTGCATTCCTTCAAAACTGCCTTTGGCTTTTTTCCCAGCCTAATGCACTACTGCCGCATTTCTCCCTCGGATTTTAAGTGCATAGATAGATAGATGTATTCTCTATTTACTATTTTTTACGTGGTTAAAAATGAAATGTGTATGCTTTTGTCCACATTTACACAAGGTACTGCTATGCTCTCCTGATGATGGCAATAGATTACAGCATTATGCTCAGGCGTTGTTACTTTCCTTAGTTATCGTTGGAGTAAAGCAAATGAAGATATTCTTTTAGTTTTCTTAAGGTGAATACAACAAGGTAGTTTAAGGAAATGCAGAAAACTTCTCCGTTCTTCCCTATTTCATGTTCCGTTTTGTTAATCAAACAATATTTTTAAATTTAAAAAAATTCGTTGATCAAATGCGGAGGCAGGTTTAACAGTTAGAATAAAGCAAGTGACATGTCGTTCTAAGTCTTTTATTTCGTCTTGTGGCTTGCACCCTGCTGTGCGCGAGCTTCTTATTTTGAGACTGTACTTCATTCCTCGACTATTAATGTACCTGCTCTTTCCTCATCATTCTCTTTATTTGTTCTTCATTCATGAGCCAGGCCAAAGAAATGTGCACTTGGAAAAGCAAATAAATTGCTGTAGGGCTTCAGAAATATAGACTGCGGATGGTAAAGAGGTAGAGGAAGAATATTGTGTGGTGGTTTGCCTAGCTGATGGTGATGAATCAGTCTCGGCTCAGCAAGCGTGATTGTGATTATCATGATGATGATGGTCAGCGCATTCCTTGACAAAAACGACTTACTTACTACTTGCGATGCCAGTACCACAAAGGTAAAGTAAGAGAGAGGCAAAATGTTCAGGGACATTTTTAAAGAAAAGAAATACGTACAAACTTTGGTTTTTGATCTTGGTCTCATCCCTGAAAATGTTCTACTGACTGATGAGAATGCATCGTCATCACCCATCGTTAAAAATGCTCTGTGTTTTGTGATTCGGATTACGAAAGGAATTAATACTCATGCAGGAGAAAAACAAGACAACTTGCAATAGTAGGGGGATTTAATAAGGCTTAGATTTTAAAGTATCGTATTAGCCAATATTGATCCGACTGATGACGAGAATGATAAGATTATTGGGCACTGCGTGATGTAACGACGATGCAATGTGATGCATAAAGTACGATACCATCACATTATTGGTTCGGGACAAGATGATTACTTGTTGAATCCAATACGCCGTCATCATCATCCTGTTGATTACGACCAGTAATAATCCCCTAAAAATTGAACTTCACTCAATAATACACTCCTTCCAATGTTACTGCATTACGTATACATACACACAGTAAATACTAACGAGTACAATATTATGTAGTCTTAAAAAATGTGATGTGATTATGATTATGATCATTATGGTCATTCAATACACTTCACTTCCTAAACCCCTCATTTTCTCTGTGAACAATATACAACACAGAGCACGAAGAGGAACATGAACACTTTTTAATATATACTTTGGTTGCGAGACTTTTGAAGAACAAAAAGTTCTCAAAATTTAATCAAGTTTCCGTGTTAAAAACTCATAGTTTGTGGTCTTCTAAGGAAGGATGTTAAGAGAAGAACCATTTACTTCTTGTGGTCACCATCAACCTGATGAACATAAGAAAGAGAGGATTTACATATAAATTGTAAATATTGAAATGTGGCAAGATGAGCTAAATGGAAATTAAAATCCATATTAAATTACCCACATGAGATGATGATGATGATGGTCATACTGATGGAAAAAGGATACGAGAGTGACTTAGAATTAGTTGGATGCAAAATTATGATTATCATCATATCAAATAGGTTGTGTTACATTGTTGGTTATGTATGCAATTATTATTTGAGCCCCGCTTCAATTTTTGCTTCGAGCTACACATCACATTGTTGTTTACATAAAGCATTAAAATCTCGTTTGCTCTCTTGTGATTTTTCCTCTTCGTCGTCTTCTTGCTCGGCAGCAAAAACAGCAAGTGACCAAACCACAAAAAATGGGATTGGACCTCCATGAAGCAGAAGAAAGAATGGATGAAATTACTTTAAAAAGTATAAAAAACTATGCGTTTTGCATTAATTGAAACAGCCTATTATCATTTGCATACACGTTGTCTATCGTACATCATCACGTTACCAGATTGATGGTGCAGTATGACCATAAATGAAATACAATCCGAATATAAAACATAACCCTAGTGAGAAACGCAACATTAATATTTAAACAAGGGCAACGTTCAGTTGTTCTTGGTCAAAATGGGTTCATAAATTTAGTGTGTTTGAGCACAAACATTCTAAGGAAAGATCATAAACAAAGACAAAACATAACTTACAACTGGTTAAAATGCAATCATTTCTTGGAATGATGGGATATGATATCATTCAGTAAAACTGTACATTTTATTTTCTCAGATGGATCTGGATAAATGGACGAAGATGGAAACATTATATTTTTTGTTGAATATTCATTAGAAATATTAGGACTTGTTAAGGGCAAGACGGAGAGCAACAAGTTGGCATCAAAGATCCATAGATAGATCCATTCCAAGAATACGAGTTGTTGTGGCATCTTACATTTATGTCATTTTATGCCGTCGTCCCAGTCCCACGAGTAAACATTTAAGAGGAACATGATATGATACGGCACACAAACACGAATATATTAGTATTTCTTCTCCTTCTTATTCGTACAAGAAGCAGCGCAGGAATGGCTTATGGCATGGGAGCACCTCTCCATCTCAAAAGCACAATTCGTTTTTATGGCATTGCGTAATAATCCAACCAAACCCTGTGAGAAATGGAGAAGCCAACAATAAAATGGGAACGAGTGGGCATAAGTAAGCAAGGCAAGGATGGGGACGAAAACAAGGATAATCTTGATGTAGTACAAAGTAAAAACTGCTGGAGCTTTTTTTCTTCTTTTTCTTGAAATATGTATTTTGATTTATGTTTTCCCATTACTACATTACATGGGTATGAGATCGTGCAAGTAAAAATGATGCAATTACTTAGCTATTTAGGTAGCAATATGTTCTCTTCATGTTTGCATAACAAATAGCAGGTACATTACTTGTTTGGGATACAGGCTACTATATGGCAGGTTATACCTTTTACTTGTCTGCGGAAGTACTCAAAAACACACAATGAAACGGAAATTTGTCATCTCTCTTTTCTCATCTAAACAAATTCCAAAAATCTTTGACTCTTCAAAAAGGCAGCTAAGTAGGTACAAGTAATATATAGATATAAGAACTAGGGTCTAGGTGTATACATAATCGGAGGACAATTGACAATGTCAAATATTATGCCCAATCCCTTCCACGTCTACCGCCGTTTTATTTACGACGACTTTAAGCGATACACGAATCATCTCAAGATTTTAACAAACAAGGTGAAAAAAGGTTAAAATGTCAACGTGTAGGTGTAAAATGGAAATTGGGACCTGGTGCGCACCACACCAAACTCATATAATAATTTGAAGCCTTCAGGCAATACAATACTTTAGATAAAATGACGCAAAGGTCATAAATCAGCAAACGGCAGGAAATAATATAATAAAATTTTGCTTCATATTTTTTCAACTGTACTCATATACCCACATAGTACGAAGTTGTTGGCTTACAAAAAACATGGGTGTTCGACTTGCTCTCTTTTAAGAATGTGGAAAACAGATTTTATGCCTTTTCGTCTCTCTTCCCCACAATAAAGTAAATAGCTCAAGTATGACTTTATTGCTGGATACTATCATTCGTTAAATTATCACATTTTCATTTTTATTTCTTGGGAGAACACTCATATTTTGACAGAAATTAGGATGGTTCCTCCACTAAATTATATTGCGTTTTAAAAAGGCAAAAAGAGCCGTTTCAAGCCCACACCGCCATACAAATAATAAGTATGATTTAAAATATAAGTGTGGTGTTTTTGTAACACAAGACAAAAAATGTTATTGAGAGAGAAAGAGAGAAAATCACTCGTCTTGTTGTTTCTGCTCAGTTTATTTCCTAATGAAGTCTAAAAAAGAAAGCGACAAATGACTGCAAAAAAATGAAGAAACATGAATTGGGTAAAAAAATAAATGGAATGATTTTGAAGAAGTGGAAGAAGACAGAGGCAGCTGCTCCTCTTTCCACTTGAAAGTACTTTGCTGAGAGATTTACACTAGTTTACACACGTCTTTCTTTGACGTTGATTCCTTTATTGGTGGCGATGCGTTATATTGTACAAAATTCATTTTCCTTGCATATTTGGTACACTTATTAGGAAACTCACTCAAGATGATATTTTTCATGACATAAACCAAAGTCAAACATCTCACGACTCATTTCATATCACTCTCCACTCAAAGTTTACGCACTATAATATTATGACAAAATATGAGTATGTTTGGGCGGATATTTAATTTCCAACTTTTTTTTCTACTTCTAGCGGAGGGAACACTCGACGATGTATCCAACTGTATCAAGCCTAACATTCGTTCTGAGGTGATTTTCCACTCAAAGTTGGTGACAAAGATCTCTCGTCCCCGGTTCCTGATCCAGTTGTATGAAAATGCTGGAGCTCATCAGCCCGTTTTCCCACCCCGTTCCCCTATCCTGGCGTCACGACGCTCCCTGGAACGCCGGATCTCTCTGGAAAGTCGAAGAGTAAGTAAACCTTAGAAACGTGACGTGCCAGCAATACATATGCGTCTTTTTATTGTCATGAAAATCAGCATGGAAATCCGTGCATAAAAACCAGGCATTTTGATGCGGTACAAAAGTAATAAAAAACAAAAGCCATCAAATCACAAGACCAGACCCGACCACACCGTCAACCTCTTAAAATAATGTACGTTGGGATCATATCATGGCATCAAAAAAGTAGAAAATAAGTAGGATCCGTGTCGTGTGTTTAACAAAAATAACCGCTGCACCAGCAATTTTACACAGTTTTATTATTTTCTGATGTTCTCCACTCACTCTTCCACTCCTTCCAATCCATATCCATACCATACCACACACAATATCAATACCACAGGAAAAAAAGAACAAAAACATGGTGAGTGATCGGGTAGCTCGTCATTTAGTCATGGAGAAACCTTCAAATTGCTACAAAAAGAGACCAAAAAAGAAGTTCTTGCCTTGCTCATTTCATTCCCTTCTCCGTAAACATTCCCTGTTAGTAAAAACAGACGTTTCAAGGTTTGGACCGCACTGAAGCATTTCTACGTATTTGTGCAATCTCCATCTTCCCTGCTACTCATCGCTTCGTACTGCCCAGAATATCTTGACGCAGAAACGGAATGTTTCACTAAATAAATATCTAAAAAAAAGTAACTCATTAATACCCTATTTTTGGCAGTTGAGGGAAAAACGAACAAACAATTTTCCCCTTTTGTCTCTACTCTGAGTGTAGAAAAGAACATTTTCAGTCTACGCGAAACAGAAGTGGATGTTGATGTGTAATGGATGGTTATATAAGTAAGAAAAGGAACTAACCTGAATGTCTCGTTGAAACCTCAAAGTCGAAAGAATGAAAGGAAGGAAAGGGCCAATAAAGAGCGGAACGGGAGAGGAGGCACACGCAGCCATTTAACATGTTCGTAGTTTGTAGTTCAAATGCATTTTTAACCAAAGCCCATCATCCATGGAGCTGCTCTCCTTTTTGCGGTTTTCCATCTTAATGTTTCCTCAGGGACCATCAGTTTGTTAAAAGTTAATATATATTTCGGTTGGCAGATGATGATCATGATGATCACGATGCAGATGCATAGTTTGTAGGGGGATGGAAAATGAAGTGGAGTAAAGGGCATGCATGGCATAAACAGGACATAAAGGCCGTAATGTATCCATCGTCAGTTTTGTCCATTGATCCTAAAAAAAAGAGCCTTACGTTTTTCTCCAGAAGATAGACAGATAGACAGACTTTCAATGAATTCCCCTTTAACGCAATCCTAAGAGCTTTTTCATATAACCAACTATAGAGTATATGTGTACAAACATACAGTAGTTTACAATTTTTTGGGGAAGTAATATTGTTTAAGGAAAAGGAAATGGAGGAGTAAAATACAAAATCTGTCTTGAGAAAGACAGAGCAGGAGGAAGGATAGAAAAGATTCATGATTATCGTCACGGCTCGCCTGCAAATATAATATTGACAATGAAAAATTGTTATTGGAACATAACATGTGGAACATGTGGACCAGCACTAAATATCTTCTCGTTTGACATGGCGACTCCCAAATATTTACGTATGGCTGTCTGACTTGGCTTCCTAGCTGGAAAGTAATAATTATGGAGCATAGTTTTTGTGCATTAATGTACCCCATTATAAGTTTCAACCATAAAAATGGTTCTAATAATTGAACATAATCTTGAGCCAAACAGAGAGAGTGGCAAAAAGCTGATATAATGGTTTTGAAAATGGGATGATGATGTGAGTGAATCTTGTTTTTTTTTGCACCAACAGCCGGCAAGTTTTGCCGCCCTCCGGGACTGGAAATTGGATGACTATTTGGATGAGAAGATTGCGACATTGGATCGTAAAAAGCAGTCAGCAGAGGAGCTGAACCGTGCTCTAGCTTCCCCATTCCCGAGTCAAGTGGTGCAAGTGGATGTCACTGGTGCTGGGTTTGATCGCATGAAAGCCAACAGACGCTCCCTGGTTGTGCACACCAAGAAAATTAGGAGGAACAAGAGACGCAATACTATTTGTGGCTCTATGCCAAACAAAGAGTAAGAACTGGATCAATTGCTACCATTTCATTCTTGATTGAATTTCGATATTACATAAATAAAGTTTGAGTGAAGCAGTCAAGTTTAGTCGAGCAAGTCATAAAAGTAAGATATGCATGGATCCAACCATATTAACTACTTTTACAACCAAAGAAATTTCATCCTTTGCCCTAACAACATGGGTCGTTATCACTTGCTTTTGTCTTAAGGCGAACTATGTCCCTATTCTCATCTTTTACACCCTTCAAGTACAAAATTACGCTTGCATCTTTCTTGAAATCATTTTCAAATGGAAAATTCCTTTGAGGCATCATGTTTACTTCTTAATTCTTGCTCCTCATAAAGTGTCGACAAGATCATAACTTTTCTCGAAAATGTAATTTTTTTAGTCCTCTCAAGAGATCAGGTAAAACACTAAATGAATGTCGAACTTGAAAAAATGACTCCCATCCTAGTCTGCTCTGAGCTTTCATGTTTTGCTGAGGCCATATTTTTTGCAGTTCGTGCGGACACCCTTTTACGAGTGCTTTTATCAGGATCATAAAATGTTAAGTATTCTTGTAGATGATTATGTGAGTAGCATACAGTAATAAATGTACCAAATGTTAAATATATTTCGGGGAGCACATTATCTACCAAAATGGAAAATGCAGGGATGTGTGTAATGATATATTGAAAATATGAGACTTTCGGTTGGCGCATACCTTTTGAGGCTTCCCGTTTTCCATTCCCATCTACTCGTCAGCATATTTCTCAACTAGTCTAATAATCTCTGTAAAGCAGGCGTAAATTGAGATTTTATGAAGGTACTTAGTCAAAGTAGAAGTAAAAATTGTCCATTTTTGGAGAAATTGCTTTGGGAAAGAGAACAACTCACATTACAGTGATGAAGAGAGGGAGAGGTAGATGTAAATGAGTCTTTTCCGTGCCGGTTTCTCAAGAGATGAATGATTCACTCCACTCCACAAATTTATTTAATTTCGGAAAGTAGTACAGAAGCAAGCGGCAGCCAATGCGCAAAAAATGGGGATGGCGCTAGAGCTCATTGGGATTAATGCGGAATAGATTTTAGAAAGATAATTTCATGTGGATATACTTTGAAAATAGTTCTCGTATAAATTTTCTGTTGAGAATGGTTTTCTAATCAGGCTAATTGCATTCTTGTAATAATTTTCCTCCTCTTTAATGTTCAAGGTGTGGAATACAAACGAGCTTCACGTCAGTTGCCTCTCCAGGGGGGACGGGTGATGATGAAGATGGTGAGCATCAGCACGAAGAAGAGCATTCCCATCACAGACATCACCATCCTCATCAGAAAAAGTATGGGATTGACTCTGGGCACTGGAGTAGTTGTACAAGCTCTGCCCAAGGTGTTCCTGGAGTTCCGAGCTCATCCTCTGCACCATCTCCGTGGGATCCTAACTCTTTGTCTACTTCATCTGATTTCCTTTTTGATGATGAGGATCGGTGCTTGACTCCCCAGCTGGAGAATTTCACGGTAATAAATAAATGATGAGCATGCATTGCATCTTCGAATCACATTCCTCACCTTTTCGCATTGCTACACAGAAGAAAATCCCCCCGGACGTCAGATTGACACGCACAACAGGGATAAACTACAACATAAAACCAGATGCATATTTTAAAACTTTGTTGTAGCAAACCCACTCCCTTTTCGTCATATGCAATACAATAATACTCTTTTTTTTTAATTGGTAGGACGGTCTCGTATCTGACTCTGACTCGGTGGATACAGACGGCTACTTCACGTCCTTCCGCAGTGACTGTGGTTTTCCACGCGTTAAGAAAACGACATCCACCAAGGAGCTCGGGACTTTGAAGGATGAAGCCACTTCCTTATCTTCAGCGGGCATGCTGGACACTTCATCCGATGCCAACGGTTTGGACTCGCCGTCCAGCCTGGGACAAAAACTAAACTCTCATCAAGGCTCTTTGCTTTCCCCAGCAAGTCATGGAACCAGCGCGGCCAGCAGTGCCAATAACACTGTCGTGGCAGCCAACGCCAGCAGCAGTAATATCGAGAATGAATATGAACTTTTTGGGAAAGGCTCCACCAGCACAACGGCCAGCTCATGTGGAACGGTTGTGCTTCGAAGTAAACCGGAGCCACCTGCCAGAACCATTTCAGCTGTGGTGGTAATAGACGATCAGATTCTTGGTGAGAGCCAGAGGAACGCTCAAAATCAGAACAATGTTAGAAGTAGCAGTGTCAATGTAAGTATATTCAATTTCACCAAAAAACATGTTCAATTGACATAATGGAAAATAGTTCATTGTACGCTTTAGCAGGGCTTTAAAAAGTTTTAGGAATATGGTAGTCAAAAGACATGATTATCTGATGGGAATACGGATTATGTTTGATGATGATGGAGATGAGTTTAAATTTAATCCTCCCAGAACTAGTCAAAGTTTTCATTGTGAATCTAGTCAGAAAATGACATTCTTGTCATCCTAATCTTCATTCAAGTGCTAACAATGACAAGGTAGAAAAATAATGTAGGTATTATTGCATTATGTCATGTTATACTTACACAGCCTCAGCATGCATCGTGGCATGTCATTCAGCCATTGATGCAAACGAGAGACAAGACATTCACTCCTGATTTATGCATGAATGACTGCGACAGCAGCATGCCATGCAAACGAGCTGATTTTTCTTCATTTATTTTCAGTTGTCACTTAATAAAATAACATTGTCTTGTCATCATGTCATTGCCATTCTAACCACGGTGTGAAATGTGCTAATTAACTTTTATTTTGTTCTTTCAATTCACTCACAAAAAAACGCAGGAGGACACTGGTTTGGAGGAGAGAGTAAAACGCAAGTCACTGATTGAGCTTGTGCCGTCTCTGGTTGTGGTGACACCATCACCATCCTGTTCATCTGGGAGTCCTCCTCCTCTCAAAGATCCTGGCATTGTGCTTCACCTGGACGGTGGCGACGATTCGGAACATGATAGCGGGCGCATTACACCCAAGGCTGATGACTTGTTCACCACCAACGAGAGTGAATGTGGGACACTGAGCGATACTGACTCTGACCGAAGGGCGGAAGTAAGACTGAGCGATATTGCTATCAAAAAGCGGAGCGCAAGCAGTACAAGCAGCAGCACTGGAACGGCAAGCACAAGCAACAGCACATTGACGCTGACCAGCTGCCCGTTGGGTAATACGTCTGGTTTGCCGCAACCGGATGTGATTCCAGATGCAGTGCAGCAGCTTCAAATTATTCGCACTAGCAAAACGACCCCTAAACTGGATGCGAACAAAGAGTACTACTCCCTCGACACGGTTCTCTTAGGCTCTTTTGAAGAAGAGCATGTTGGAAAGATGAACCTGAACAGTGATGAGGAGCAAAGTCATACTCCAAACAGTTTGGTGCCAAATGGCCATCTTGGGAAGCAGGGTGGCAATAGTGATGGGAAGAAGGGGGCGATATCGTCTCCGTCCCATAATAATACCAACAATTCACAAGGAGGAGCTAATTTGGGTGGTGTGGCAACGTCTGGAAAAGTGCGTGGTGCTCGTGTTGTTCTAGATGCCAATGGGGAAATCATATTTTCATCGGAGACCCTGCGAAGAAAGCGAAAGCAAAAGGTGTCATTTGATCCCGGCTCGGCTGTCAAGTCTCCGGATTATGATAGCAACAGCACCTACGCCCGCGTTCGAGAGTCCGTCTACGATAGGATCAGGAAGGACAATAACGATCCCGAAAAGTTGTACGAGTGTATTGAAGAGATACGACGGCACAACTTGCAGCCAAGGGATCCCTTCGTGGATGTGCATCATTTGAAGCAAGAGCGGAGTAACAAAGACACGGAACGATGCATGTCTTCCGCATCTGCTACTTCCACCTCATCATCTTCCTCTCCATCCAAGACATGTTCTACCCCTGATCACTCAAAACTGCTAGAAACAGATCTCGACTCGGCCATTCCGCCCGTCATGCCCGACTTGAAAAATTTACCCAAGATAAAAGACAGACTGAAACGGAATGAAAGTTACCGAATTGCCAATACGGATGAGGCTGCTGCTGCTGCTGCCGCTGCTGCAGGAAAAGGAGTGAAGCCTAATGGCACTGGGGGTGGTAGCAGTAACTCAAGCACACCCACTCCCACAAGCCGGTCTCCACTGTCACCACTTCACTTGAACAGAAATGGAAGCGCAGTGAAGAGACTTTCCTTGACAGCACCACCAACAACCAACGGCTCAACTCCGCTCCACCTCAACAAAAAGAGGGATATTCCAGAGGAAGACCCCAACTTCATTCGAGAAATTTTTAGCATGAACTCTGCAGCAAATAATCAACTCAACAGCAGTGTCAACAATGGTAACAATCATCATAACAACCAGATTGGGGGACTGTTGAGAAGCCCACTGGAGTCTTTGAGTGGCCGAATCACCTTGTCAAAATTCCCACTGTCACCTGAAGATAGGCCATCATTTCTGAGACGAGGTAAACTTTCCTACACAGATATCTGGTAGAATCGTCAATTTTTTAATATCCCACATTTTACAAAAAAAAGTTCTAACTACCAGCCTTCTCAAATCTTTTAATAACATTCCTTGTCACTTATTCCTGTCCATCTTTTTGGGTCAATTAACTTACCTCCTTCACTCTACTTCACTCACTCTGCTCATTTCTCATAAAGTCCATCATTATCATCAATACTTCATCACACAAATACTTTACACACGCACATCATTTTCTTGTATTCTTGTCTGTCAATCAGTGTCTTGAATTGAATGTTGGCATCTGTATTTTGCTTTGCATGTCGATAAGCTTTCAATTTTCAAAGGCTGGATTTATCTGTTTCTGTTTTTCGCTATAATCAAAGAGGTTTTAGTCGGTGATCGAAGCTCAATTTCTCAACTCGTTTTCGTGTGAAAAACAAGCTTAGCAAGTAAATTAACTTAGGGTTGTGTTATTATACGTACGTAATGTATATGTAGTTGAAAACGTTAGCTTTGTGCAATTTTTGTTTGTATTTTTGAGCGCCTACGTAAAAGTTTGAAAGCCTACATTTTTAGTTTATAAGGGTTGATCAAAGGTACTTATTCAAAGGCATACAAATAAATAGAATATACTAACGAATTAAGTACGTAAGGTAAGAATTAAAATGATGTACAAAAAGTGAATTGTGTTGCTGACATAATTTCTAACATTTCTTGGAAAAACGACTCAAATCATGATGATATGTCATTCTCTATAAATGGTTGTCTCTTAATGAAACTTGGTGACAAGAAAACGAATGACTTCAAGATTTTCCTAGATTGTAAAAAGGGGTGAGGAGTCAAAAGAGATAAAACAAGAGGCTTTAACATTTGTTGTGACAATCCTTGTAGAAGCAGCAACGAGCGACATAGTTTTAGAAACATTTCTTGTGTAGGTATGTTAGCTAACTGACACAAATATTTTTTTGTTACAGGGACCATTTCTTTAAAAAACCTAACAATGACAATCGTTCTAACTTCATGCGTAGAAAATGTATTGTCAAGAATTTTGCACACATTCCTATTTTATTTTGAACAGTTGCAATTTAGCATGGTCCCTATTATACTGATTGAACAAACGGCAAGAAACAAAATTAGTTAAATGAAAAGGACCACCAAATGTGTTTACTAAACACTAATTTATTACATTCCTTAAGTACCTGTTACCCATTGGGCCATTTTATCGTTTTCATTTCTAAAACTGTTTTTGCTCACATGAAATCTTTCTGACAATGAATTTTTTTATTGGAATACATGTTATGATGGAAGTTTAAGAAAATGTATATTTTTGTGAATGCTGCCTTTTAACAACCGACTGTTTACAAAATTATGTTTTAGTTTTATTTTATTTTAGCTTTTTAATTGTAAAGTATAATTTTAAATTTATACTTTTGTGTATTATATCAAACGTTGGGTAAAAGGGTATTGGATTTAACGGGTTGTGTTCATTCAAAGGTTGTACAGAAATAAGGCTAATTTTGTAGGCATTTTAATTTATAACTTGGCTTTCCTATATTTTTTTGTTTTCTTCATTTTACTTACACTTGCGACCGAATACTTTCGTAAAACGAAGGGACTGTCGAAATTTAAATAAAATAATACCAAGTTTTTGATATTCGTTTGTATATATGCTTTGAATTCTGATGGTATAACTCCGTCAATCTCAGTCTTCAACGTATGTTTGCTCCGATATTGGAAAGAATTACGTCGTTCCTCATCGGAAGTTTGGGTCATCAACTAGCTTAACTTTGGAATGATAGTGGCTGTAAATTTAGCACTTCATGTGTTTGTCCTTTTGATTAGTTTTGTTTGTGCTTGAATGCGTACGTAGTTGCGTTGAGTAATCGACGGTCCGCAGGTTGTATATTAACTAATGTTTTTTTTTGCATTTTCCTAATTGTTTTGCATTGTTTTGTATGAATGGCGCCCAAGAAAATTGTATTTATGTTGTCCATGTTCTCTTGATGAGCTGTAACTCTGTGAAATTTTCTTCACTTGACTCACACTGTTCATCTATGTATGTAATCCTGTCCACCATTGTTCCGCAAAAAAGCACTGCTGTCGTCAATTTTTTAATTATTCATTATTACACTACACCACACACCGCTTCATAAAATACACTCGCATGGCCTGACCTCAACTCACCCTTGTATATAGCCCAGCACACCCTAATGATGTAATTAGAATTAACCCCTTATACCCTCTGATTCTCCCCGTTTGCCAAGAAAAATGAAAATACCATTTTTTCTAAACTTTGCCCCACTTTCAAAATTCTACAGACTCTCCACCCACCATGGACGACATTGCCAAGGAGATTTACCGGTTTCGTAAGAAGTTTAACATTCAACCAAATGCGTCCACAACGACGTTGACAAGAAACCAACAGGTCACAAGTCCGGGAGGAGGTGGAAGTAATGGTGGAACCATATATGGAGGCAGTTTGCGACGAGCTCCCCAGGTAGCTCATCATGAAGCCATGATTACTCGCCCAATGCCGCGATCCAGCTCAAGCATTGGTCACTACGGAAGCAATACGTTGCCCCATGGAGTCCCAAAATCAGCCACAATATCCAACATAAAATCAACGATTCCTGCGGGATTTCCAAAACTTAGTATGGAGCCATCCCCACCACCATCCTCCTCTTCTGCATTTAATACTTCAACGCCAGTTAGAAGACCATCAAGTAGCTGCCATATCTCCAATCCCAGCCCTGTAGCTTCCCCAATCTACTACCCCTCTTATGGTTGGACAGGACCTCCACCTTCATCAACATCAACAACACCACTGCCACCCAAGTGTTCAACCCCGATAGGAACACCTGATAGGATGATGAGCCTTAACTCGGCTGCAACTGCGAGTAACAACAGAACCGTTCCGCCGGTTCCACCAACGCGTGCTTTTGGATCTGGTCGTAAAATATTTCCCTGGAAGCCGAACCCACCCACAAGTGTTCATTTCAACGGTAGCAGTTTGTCGAATAGTATGGATAAGAATGGTATTCATAATTCTCCTCCACAACATTACAACCACAGTGCCACAATAAATGAACAATTGGGGTATTCAATGAACAGTAACAGTACCACTAGTAATAGTCCTAAGAGCAGTAATAGTTCAAATTTGTACACACGCTCCCTTAACCTTCTTCCTTCATTACCTTTCCGAAGAAATTCTGTTGCATTAGCTCATCCGGCCAGTGCCCCTTCCTCTGGGTCCCTGAAACCAAGAACCTCCTTGGGAGAATTCAAACGTCTTCTTCAAGCCACGCAGAAGAAACGAAGTTCCATTTCCGCTGTTGAAATTTTGAAACCAAAGGGTCTTGAAACTACGCTTTAAACTTACTTTTATCATTTCATTACACACCACACAATGTATGTAAATGAATTTCAATCCCTTTCATTCTTTTCTTAACCATGTGCCACAGCCAAACTTGTGATGATGTGATGAAATGAATACCCTCTAATGCATTTAAGTACTTGATACACTTATATACTTATAGTACACAAAATTTAATTGAGAAAAATATCCCGAGAACTTATCTATGCATTTTCATATTATCTACACAAGTTAACTAATTTAGAAACCTTAAAAAGACAAACCATTGTACTGCCTTTGCATTTGTGTGGTTAACTAAAAGAAGTTGGAGTCCATGAAAAACACTTCAAGAGTATTTTTGGTAACATTCAACTTCTACCAAACCCCTTCATCATCATCATAAAACTATATACTTGTCTAGAAGAATGAACTTTTTGTTGTGCTACTCAAATCTAGTTATTGATAAGTATTTTAAATGTATTTAATATATATTATATGGTCAGCATAATTTCGCATGAATATTATCATAAATGATACTTATGAAACCGTTTCGTTGAATAAAAAATGAAAAATGAGTATTATTGAATGAAAACCGCATTAGCATTCATGCATACTATGATAAAGGTAAAAGGTCCATTGGTCAGTCACAACCAGTTCATTGTCAATTGTGCTGAAGGAGAAATGAGTAATTAGAAAGACAACGATAAGCCGCATGCATACACACATCAATAACCTTACTTTCTGATGTTAGTCACGAAACGAAGCTGCTGCTGGAGTAAAGAACAAGTAAGCCACAGCCAAACTTCCGAAACTCGACGAGAGTCTCCGTCCAAAGAAAGAGTAAGCATGTACCGGGAAGGAGAACAAGCATTGTGAGGATGTTTCATATGTTACGTTGACTGTATTCGTATATACTGTTTTAAGCATTGGTTTCCCATGTGTTCAAAGCTTTACCCATTCATGTTCAGTGTTTGTCGCTTCTCCATGCACAAGGTTTGCAACTTGCAACAACAGAAGTAAGTAAGTAAGTGCTGACTGACTGAGTAAAGTCAGTTCGGCTAATGATAGCTTTACTAAGAAAAGCCATGTGACACATCCACATTTGTAGAGTACCTGGACTGGAGAATCATTCAGACACATTGAGGAAAGTGGTGTTTCCGGACACACTGAGCCAGCATCCGATTTCTTGCTTACGCACATCACATCTTCATCTTACTAGATAACCTTGAAAAAATTGTTGTGCTAGTCAGTTCGCTTGAACCTTCAAGGGACAATAAAACCCTTTTACCTTTGGTTTCTATTTCTGTTGCAAAAAATCGAAGCGGAAGTCACAACTTCAATAGAAACTAAACGCGAGTGATTTATTTATTACTAAGCGGGATTGGATTCCCTGGTCAATTGTAAATGGGACTAGGCAAAATTTAATGATTTAAACAATTTAAGTTCATTCAACATTCCTTTGAGAATGGGATTTTGTGAAAGTTTTAAAAACTGCGATTTCTAATAACGTTTTCAAGCCATATTTTGGACTATTTCGTGCAAATAAAATCATCCAGGAGGTGAGTTAACAATATATTATCAAAGATCCATCTAAATTGTTAGTGAAATTAAGTATTTAAAACAAATACTAGGGTAATTTCAACTGTGAGTAATGGCTATCATCTATGCACTTTTGTATCCATTATGCACGAGTATTTTCTTGGTTCCTGGCCAACAGCATCGCGAAATGCGAGTGTACACACGTTCCAACAAAAAGTTCTTTGCTTGATAGTTGATCTTGTACTGCTTTGGTGCATCCACTATATATTACACTATATTAATGCATACACTGTTCGAAAATCTACTTATCCTTAGCAGTATTCACTACGGATTCCTGTTTAGATTGGCTTATCACATGAGTATCAGCAGAGACTGATAAATACCATTCTTAAGATAAACCGTTTCATCCAGTCATCTAAGCTCTTTAAACATATGGTATTATAGACAGTGGCTACCATTTTTGGTTTACGTGGAAATTGTCGGTCGCTAATGAGTCGCCTTTGCATTACCTAACCGTATGTATGTATGGTAACGGTTCATAAGAGTACGTCAATACTTAAACGTATTTATACTGTCATGCGCGAGTAGCTAATAAATTTCTTCACTATAGCGAAGTAAGCGGTTAGTCATAAAGTAAATAAACACTGATTCTTGATCGAGATCAAAGGTTAAAAGTTTAGTTTTGAAATGTTTAAGAAAGCATCGTAAAAAGAAAATTTGCCGTCCTTATCCCACTTTGACGTTTGACTGCGCTCTGAAATAGAACATAAATTTGGCCTCACAATTATCCAGTAAGATGTAAAAACGGGAAAAAAATGTGTGCATTCATTAGTTTAGCTGTCCTTGATTCACGATAAATATGTTTCTGGCCATACTTAGTAATAATCACATCAAGACTCTTATCTGAATGCATGGAACGTCATTACCGAAAAAGTGTTATGTATCAATGCAATTGGAGTTGTTCTACATCATCATGGATTAGTGTCAAAGCCTGCAGGAAGGTCTTTTGTGTTAACAAAATCAATCATCAAATGCTCTTTAACAAAGTTGGCGGCACATTGCCAACCCACAAGCAGAAAATTGCAAAATGATAAAATCACCGATGAACAACGCACACTATTATGTATGCTTGATGCAAACGGTAAAATGTAAATAAGGCATGGTCGTTAAAAAGAAGTAGAGTTCTGAGCTTACAAGGAAAAGTTGTAATGATAATAATATTATGATGACGATGAGTCACAAACACTGCTTGTCTAATCAGACTTCACCCTAACAAATACCATGTGCCAAGCAAGTTTCAGTTTCATTACGCAATCCAGTTGTCCAGCTCCAGCACAAGTCACGTACGCAGTCGCATTGCTACGCTGTATGCTGTATCTTTATCACGATTAACGCTGCTTGCATCAATGAAAATGATGCACTCTTCTGTTTACGTACATAGTTCATGTCCAGAGTTGTGTACCGTGTGCCTATTTTAGCAACACCGCTGCGACTCGATGTTGATAATTTAGCATTAATACTACGTATTGATAAAGAAGTGGAAAAGCTAGCAAAGCAAGTGTTACCAATAACATCACATGCTTAAAATACTTTGTTTACAGGTATCCAAATCGTGATAAACAATTAACATCTAGAAGAAGTAACGGGCTTTCGTGCTTTTTTTTCGTGACATGTTATTATTTTTGATAAGTAAGTGGCAAGAGTGTTTGACTGATAAAAGAATGACATAATTGGAGTCCGTCTCGTGCTGAGTTTTACGTCAGTAAGTAGATAATAGCACGGTATGTGATTTTTATTATTTTTCATCATATTTTTGTCACATGAAATCCAGGTACAAAGGTCGGTATATTATATATTGTTACTTTTAGCTTAAAAGTTATTGTAAAGTTTTATATCAGTTGAAGGCAACAGGGTACCCAGTTTTTTTATACACAGGTGAAACAAAATCAATTTGAGCTGCTTTCTCTTTTTTTGTTGTTCACGATTCTACGGCTCATCTCCATCAAAATTTTAGTACGGATAATTTTGAAAAGAAATTACGAGAGTGAATGTGGCTGTGATTTTAAAGTTTTACTATGATGCGCAAAAGCTCATATTATACACCGAGTAACAGTTGTCAGAAACAAGAGATGTAAGCGAGGAACAGGTGTATCTAAATTAAGTAATATAACTTCCTACACCATTGCATTGATTGCTTTAAATACAATTTATTTTATGTGATTGCGTGGGCAGTAAAAAACAAGGTAAGTAAATCTATTATGATGGTGGTATACGATCTCTGGCATAAATGGAGAAACCTTGTGACTGAGTCATCGAGTTAATCGAGTACCTTCAATGACGCTATGTAAGGTCAGTACTATATTCATAAAACGATCGTTCATTATAGTTTTGTATACAACTAGCGGTTCGAGGGACACTAGACAGACACTACTAGTAAATGGATGGAGATACTAAATTGTTTGGGCCGGTCTCCTACTTCCCTTAACAACAAACTATTATGAGAATGGTGCTATTGCATTACACACTTTCCATTTCACTTCCATTAGCAACATCACATGCATTCCATCAATATCGAAGTTTTTTTTTTGCGTGACAAAAACTTTGATGATAAAAAGTGACAGTGACTCTACAAGGTAGAGCGGATATGTGATTGTCTCGCATAACTGAACATCAGTACAAACCTTGCTTGTCGTAAACTGAACTAAACATGGCGAACACGCATTTTATTATGAGTAAAGTAGAGCCCATTTATGACATAAATTACTTACAATCTTTTTACCAATGCCTATGCGTCTAATTTTCCATTCAAAGAATACATATAATGTTAGATAAATGATATCCTTCCTGTGTCGAACCTCTTAGAAGTAGCTTTTTTGGTATTCTTGCTCAATTTGCATTCACTTATGAATTAGCCAACAATATAGACAACGTTCCCAGGCATTGTATGCTAAGTAGACCGGTTCTGGTGGCGTCTTTTAGGTAATAATCAAATGCCCTCTTATGCAATTCGCTTACTTCGAAACGCTCTACGACGTTCCATCTTCAGGTTAGGCAGGTGAATGACGCAATATTGCTTTCAAGTTGATCCGAGGTTTACCACGAAACCATTACCATTTTGTTTCATTACGGTGTTGTGTATTTACAAGAGAACCAAAATGAATGAAATAAATTCAGCTGGACTCCGGTCAACATGTATATATATAACTATTGCAATCGTGAACGAGATAGATCAAAATTAACTTCATTTATTCATCTCAAGTCTCATGTTTGACTGGTGGGATGTAAAAATCATTAATTTCAATCTTACAGTCAAAATATTATGTTTTGAACAAGTCCCTTAAAAATGCGCATCATAATTCCTCATCATCACTCTTGCTAGCACATTTAGGCATGAATGAATACTTGAAATGAAGCGTGAACTGCATACCTCTTCAACACATTTGAAGTTATATGCATGTACATTCATACTTAAGTTTTCATCCGAACCCTTTAGCCATTTACTGTTGCGTTTTGTTGTGGTGTTTAGTTAACAAAACTATGTTGAATGTGTGTGGTGTACATAGTGCATGTGCCTTGCAGCACTGAAGCAGTGCAAAAATCTCAAATCTCTCTTTTATTTTTCCTTTTAGGTAGAACCCAAACCATCATATACATTCATTTTTTTGCATATTAGCTACTGACTGACTTCTCCACTCCACTGTTCACTATTACAAGGAATGTTGCTCATTTCATCGTTGTCGCCGTGTGAGTGAGCTAAATAATAGGGCATAAAAGAACAAAAAACGCGTGCAACGATACACGATGCATTACCAAAAAAATATGGTTGATTTTAAACGGCTGGCTAAACTACGTACGTTATTGTTATTGCCTTTAGGTGTAAGTGCTAGTTTGCTTGGGAAAATGAAAGGATGAAGAAGAGGATGTATGTGATTTGATGCTTGAGGAACATAGTCATATATTAAGAGGGATAATATTATTCATATTTTATAGTAAAGTTGCCTTTGCCTCTTTCGAGAATTGTCTACCATGAAGAGTGAAGGCGAAATACAATCATATTAAAAATATCTAGGCATAATATGATATCACTTTGAGAGAACACCACAACAAACAACAGAGCAATGCAGTCAAGTCAGTCAGTCAGCAATGTGACGTCCATCATGAAGGACGGTATAGATGGGAAAATTACGTGGTAATTGAACGCTGCTTGAACGCCACTGCTGTGTCTAGCCAAAAGAAATAGTCAAATATCACAAAAGTGTAGACATGAAAGAAACTAGCAATATTTCTACTTGAAGCTGGTGTAGATATAACGTTGTTAGGAAAAGGAAACATTAAAGTTAAACGTTTTGTGGATAATCCAAATCGGTTTTTAACCCATCAATCAAGTGGATATCGTTTGAGTGCATTATCTTCACGTGAATGGTTATAATTTGGATTGGAAGAACCACTTAAGCAAGAGATTGGTAAGGTTACAGAAGGAGCTGATATTTTGTTCTATTCATTTCTCTCCGGAAATATTAGTAGATAAGTATACAAGGCAAAAGTTGTTTAAGATAAGCGCATGTCTTTCCTCCCACTATCATAATATTTAAACTAACTTCTATCCTTTGTATGGTTCATTGCATGCCCACAGGTAGCAAAGATAGATAGACAAAGTCAAAGAAGTCACATGAACATTTTTAGAAAGGCACGTATATTAAAGTACAATTCATCAACAAGCAATTAATATATTTGTTTCAGCAAGAAAAGCCTCAGGTAGCTTCACTGATGCCTTTGTTTGGGACATCAAAGATTAGCACAGAGCAGATTTTGAGTAATTTAAATGCAGGCTAAATACACAAAGAATTACAAAAATGGCTTATAAGTGTGTTGGAATTTCTGGGGATAACTTTAAGGGATTCGGTAGCAATTTATACATACATGCTTCATGCTTTGGTAGTAATATGCAGGAGATAAAGTTATTTATGTTGATGCATTTTTTAGATCAGGTTAATATTCGTAGAATGATAGTCACAAAGTCACAATGCAACGCATAAACAGTTGCTTTATTAACTGCGGTCGTGATCATGATCACTCGTTCAATCTCAAAATCTCAACTCAAACTAGCTTTAGCTTTTAGGCAATTGAAAATGAGCGCAGACTTATCATGATCACTTATTATAGTTGATGGCTGCTTGCATTTAAAAAATGAAATGTCATTGCTCTCTACAATTGTTACAGTATACTAATCAGGGCTATAGGCTAACAACTGCGTCTACTTAAAAATGAAACGACGAGATAAAACTTGAATCCGATCTGATAGAAGACTGAGCACAGAGCAGAAAAGCAAAAAATTGAAGATTCTGTTCCTTCTCAAATATTGTATGCAGATGAAGTAAGATAAAATCTTGGAACTTACGATTAGTATGAAAGAGTCAAACTGGAGATTTAGATTTCTATTCAATTCCGCGTGTAAATGACATTCGTTTGACTTTCATTCAGAGGATGATGTTATTCAACGCATCAAGTGATTTGATTTGCGTATCAAATGTGTTTGGGGAAAATAAAAACACCGCACAGGATATCAATTCGATTTGACGAACAGATATTGAAATTTGAAATTCTAATCTGAATTCATGTGCCAATTTTGACAGACTTGGTGGTTGTGTCATGGTGACGTGCGTAACAGCGATTGCTTGTATTTGACATTGCACAATAAAGTATTTCAAATTCGACATCAATTTCGTTACCTGGCCTTTCAGGGTGCACATTAGGGAATACAAACGAGTGGTTGTCGGCTTTCTAGTAATTTGGTGTAACGTCGGATTGGAGTCCATAGATATTGAACCAGGATTGAAAGGAAGCGTATTCATATGAAGGCACAACTATAGAAGCTTTCAATCTAGTAATGCATGGATATAAAAATGATAGATGGATGGTGAATGTGTACATCAACAACTGGAATGAAGCAATCAGCGTAATATGACTATTGAATTGCGCTGAAAGACGGCAGCATATTGAATTGAGCCGTTCCATTAAACTGAATCATATTCACGTACATGACATTCCTACATAACTATGTGCCTTATTGATATTATTATGTTAAATGTATTGAATGGAACTCGCTAAAGTTGAGTAACTTGTTGCAATGCAATTTAATTAGAGGTTTATTCCTCAATTAATTAAATCCCTGTGATGGGTTAGCTAAGCTCGGAGACACAGGAGACAGTTCATCAACCAACAAAAGAAAGCTCAATCATGTCAAAGTCAAGTCGTTAAAACTGAACGCATTTTCCTTTGGGTTGAACGTTGTGCGGTTTTCCTTGATTGGTTTCTTCCTGTTGATACATTAAAAAGAGTAGCCATAACAAGTGACTTTGGTTGCTGGTTGCATGACATTGCCCAAGCTGAAAACAAATCGTAATCAGTTAGTTTGTACATGACATGAGTTTAATCGGTTAATTGGATTTAAGAACATTATGTGTTCGGATATATCGTTTGTTAGCACTGATTGCGGTGGAAAATGCGTACATTATAATAGATACGACAATTTTCTGGGAAATACGTTTTCTATATGAATAGGGAAGTATTTGTATTGCACAAACTATTGCTGAGGAATACTAACAGCATTTTTTTCCTTTTCCTTGTCTCATTCAGGCGAGTTAAACCCAATTCCAATGAGAAGGCAGTTTCATTGGCTGCATATTTATTGTCCTGATGAACATGACCATTCTATACATTCCATATTTCATTCGCAGTCTAACATTGAACATCCTCAGCCATAGTTAAGCTTCTTTGAATTCCATCTACGCATTAGCTATTTGCTAGCGTTGTTCGTCCTTGCAAATTCATCACTTGATCATCACATTTTTCTTTCGCCATGTGTTTAAATTTAGATACTATACGAAACTATACACACGTCTCAATTTTTAATCCCGAATGACAATGTTTTTTGTTAGGTATTCAATATTTGATATTATTATTAGCCACTTGTTGCTCCATGTGCTCAACAGCGCATAACGACAACGAGATATTTTAGAGATGTTGGTAGTGACGCAATTCGCTTGAACGAATGCACAATCACAGGCTATTGCTTGCCTGCAGATTTTGACTAGTTTGAAGGTCTCTCATGCAAACAAAAAATGTGCAAATCTTTGAGATTTTAAAAGGCAGACTGACATTGAGGGATTATTCGGCAAATCATCATAAAAACGACAGTTGAAAGCTCAGTAGGACGGAACAATGTGAACGAATTGTCATAGTTGAAACACTGAGAACAAAAACTATTTTTAACAATTGCAGAGATTATAGAGTAACCACAGTTTAGTACCACGGAACAGGCGAAAGGATGTGTCCACTATGGCCGGCCCATTACATCTTAATGTACATCATGATGCTGGGACCCCTCTGGCTCATGTCGTTCCAAATGGTGGGAGCTGCTTCTCAAGCAATGTCAAAGTATGATGTCACTTTTGAGCCTGACACCGTGAAGCAGCTTCTAATCGGAAGCGTTTCCACCGTTGATGTAAGTTCTTTTAGAATTTCCTAGCATTTTTCGTTGCCACAATTGGATCGCAGAGTGTATTGATAAACTATATGAATGTTTGTCTAGGTAAAATTCAAAAGAACGGAGTTAACTCAAGAAGGCGATAAAGACATAGTGAACGTGGTGTACTACGCCAGAGATAAAAATATAGCTTCCATTTCTCCGGAACTGGTCAGCACTTCCGATATCGTGGAGATTCAGAATGGAACTTTCTCTTCCAAGGTTAATATCACCGGAAATTTTATCGGATACACGGAGATTTGTGCTCAAGGAGTGGATGCGAATAACATGACTGTGCAGGAGACTTGCATGGATGTATCTGTGATTCGAGTGGCAAGGCCCATTGACAAAGCCTTCACGTACAGCGTTGCTGCCCTAGTTGCCATCATCTACATTAATATGGGAGCTGCATTGGATACTACCACGATTAAGGCAACGCTGAAAAGACCCATTGGTCCGATTATTGGATTCTTTTCGCAATTCGTCATCATGCCAGTGGTATACTTTACTTTTCATGATATTCCCAATAAATTATGTACAATGAGAATGCAAGAAATAACTATTAGAGTGGTATTTTGCAATAGTTGTCATTCGGGATTGCCAAAGCCCTCATTTCACTGCCAGCCCTGCAGTTAGGCCTGTTCATAACGGGGTGTTCACCCGGAGGCGGTGCTTCCAATATATGGACATTGGCTTTGGGTGGAAATCTTGATTTATCTATCACAATGACAACTATATCAACTTTCTCTGCATTCGGTAAGCTCCACTATTGCACTCATTCAATAGCAAAAGAACACAAAATATATAAACTAATATATGTATGTATTCCCGTGTTGTGCCCTTGCAGTGATGATGCCATTATGGATTTTAACTCTGGGAAGCACAATTTTCTCTCAAGCTAACCTAAAGATTCCGTATTCTAAAATTGGAACTTTTGCTGTTGCACTCGTTGTTCCCCTTGCCGTTGGAATAATCATTCAAAGAACTCTACCAAGAGTAGCAAAATTCCTGGTGCGCATCCTCAAGCCATTTGCAGTATTTCTAATAATGTTCATCGTGGTATTTGCCATCTACACAAATGTCTACCTTTTCAAGCTGTTTACCTGGCAGGTAAAATTCAAAATTACTGCAGTGAAATCCTGCAAAAAAATACAGTTAAAGATTGAGACTAAAAGTTTCTATAAATTTTGTCCCAGATTCTGGTTTCTGGTATGCTCCTTCCTTGGCTTGGCTATATTTTGGGTGGGGGCACGGCATTTCTTCTCCGACAAAACTGGAGGGACGTTTTGGCAATCGGGATTGAGACGGGAGTTCAAAACACTGGACTTGCCATATTTGCTCTAAGATTCTCTTTACCGCAACCGGATTCTGATCTCACAACCGGTAAGCAAGCACACTCCATCTCCGGAAATGCATTCCTTCATGGTAAGGTCTACAGTATAACTTGTTTGTTTTGTCTCTTGCAGTGATGCCCGTGGCTGTGGCAATTATGACACCAGCATTGCCGTTGCTGCTGATGCTGTTCCAAAAGCTGTTCTGCAAATCCGCTTTCCAGCTTAAGGAGGAACGGAAAGAGCCGCTGTTCAGTGTGATTGAGGACTCTTCCATTCACAGCCATAACGGTAGTTTCGTTGGGGTTGGGGGATACCAGCCTGCACCATTGTATGCTTCGTGATCCATGTCAATCAAATGTCGTCAAATCTACGTCTGGGGGGAATCATTAAAGCGCCTGTAGCTGTCATTATACAAATAAGAAACAAAATTGCATTGCGTAGAAAACAAAATTATCTACATTGCTTTGTGAACTGTACTACGTCTCGTCTCTCTCTGTTTCCGAGTTTTTGTCTATTCGTTGTCGTTCTGTATGATATCTTAAATGTTTACTTTTTTCATTTCGAGCCATGTAACAATGGCACATATTATTACTGTTACTATGATAATACCAATTTGGATAACTGTCCTTGTCACTCTCAGCTTGGGACTGCTATTCATTGAGTACATGTTTAGCTAGCGGTATGGTGCCTAAATACGCACATCAGAGTTATCTTTGTTATAATTTTGTTGATTTCATTTTCTTTTCAGCTCAAAAGTCGTACGGAACGCTGGTTAATGAATGAACGATCTACTTGTTTGGTTGCTTACAAAATCTTAGTAAAATTAATCTTTTTGTTTACTCGTAGATATTACTATTGTATTGTGAAATTATTGCCTTAGTTCTTGTTTTGTTAGTCAGAATGTACTTGATAGACTGGAATGACTTAAAAATGTAGTTGAACTGTGAAGTTGAAATAGTTATATATAGAAGAGAAATAAACCATGCATTATGCATTTATGAAGCACTACAACTAGTCTAATCATCCTCGAACTTATTTTCAAGTGATTCACAATTGCAGTCGAACATATTTTAAATGTGGCAGATTAACTAAGCTGCTTGATTTATTATTCAAAACACTTTAAAGAGGTCTTTGATATTAAAAAAAAGTCATATTGCTTTATCAACTGCGTTGAATATGAATACTCTGGTCAAATCACCGTTCCAAGTTAGATATTCACGCAGGTTTGTGGGAGGCTAAGTGACCCTGAAATCAAAAGAAAACAAACGTCATATCATATTTGTAAATCAATCAACTATTGTCCAGTCTCCAAATCCTCATAAACTTGGTAACATAGCTTACCTTCAGAAATCGGAACGAGATAGCTACTGACTTCGGCGGTGTTGTTGGTGGTGGTGGTGGTGGAGGAGGGGCGGCTGGACCTTGCATTTTTAGCTGGACCAAGGAATTTGCCTGGAAGTTCAAATATAAATTAAAGTCTAAACAATTGTATGAGATTCTTGTATATTGTTGCTATAATTACCGCATTTAGCTCAGATTTGTCTTGCATCCCCAACAGCCGCTCGATGATGGCATCCTTCTCCTTATCTCTTGACTGCAGGTTTTCGATCACTTGTGACATTTTAACAATTTCGGATTTCAACGCATCAATCTGCATCTTCATGTTGGCAGCAGTATTCGATTGTTGTATGCGATATCGCTTAGACTTGATGGACTTGAGTACAGCTTTTTTCATCTCTGGATCAAGTGTAGGATCATTTGGGTTCAATTGGTAGTATTTTGGTTTGGGCTGGTCAATTTTTGGCTTCTTACTCTCTGTTTCATTTCCCGATCCAACTACAACCACCAAATAATTATGTGCTGGACACTCACTTCCTCCCGTGCTGTCATCATACGACCTCTTCGCCGACATTTCTCACTTCAGTTTTCTTGCCCTTTAATTAATAAAACAAAGTTACATATACTTCTAAACTGGCAATGTCTTGTTACTACTAGTTTCATCAACCCGAAAACAATATTTGGTTGTTCACATCACAAGTTTTGCTTGTTATACAGATATTTTACACATTTGCTTTTAAGAATTTTATATATTTTGATGAAAAAAATGGGTGGAAATTGATGGGCTAAAAATTATGCTCTAGTTTGTAGTTTATACCAATGTAAGTAAGTCCGCACTCATATGTATACCAATTTTTCGTACCTATTATACTGTTTTCTTAATAACTCTGTTTTATTCTACGGAATCTGACGTACACAATTTGGAGAAGTCGAGTCTTGAGATGTGATAACTGAAGTCATGTATACAGCATAAAACAAGGCGTAGATCGAGCTAACGTGATCACAACGACAAGCTCGAGTTTTTGGCTCCTCTTCGTAGCTTCGTAGACAAGGGGTTAACACCATATATAAAGACAAGAGCTTCCCTTTGCCTTTCTCATTCATTACCATATACAATCAGTAAACACAGAGAAGGAATCGGAAATTGGAGACGAGGACATGCTCAACTTCAACTAAAGACGGAGTGTCAACCAATATGATATGCATGCTCAGCCGAAGCCGAAAGTTTAACAGATCAATCAAAGCATTAGGCTGGGCGAACAATTCATTGATATAGAAACGAATATTATGTATCTCGTATCTACATGCACACAAAAAATTATCAAACGTTTAGTACAAGAAAGAGCTTTCAGCTTGCTACTCCCTTCCGTATAGTAATTTAACATGTATGTTTTTAGGCTGGAAAATGTTCAGTGCAATTGCCTCAATGTGCATATATGCAAGGATCGAGTAAAAAATGGCAGTGGGGAAAAGTACAGGAACTTAGTAAAGTGGGGAATTGCAAGCATCGAGACGTCCGAAATTGTAAACTAAATTCAATCAATTACCAAAACTTTTTACTTCTGTCCTTCAGGTAAAAAACCCAAACCCAAAAGTGTCATTGTAAAGCAAACCGACTATATGTCAATTCACAAAAAGTGCAGCATGACAGTTGAAAAAATGCTGCAATAGCAAAAATCATAATACATCATATAAGAACATCCACAGTCAATGTGTCATATTTGACACAAGTAAAACTTGGCTGGTCCGTTTACATACAAAAAAAACATGATGAAACTTCACCCTGAAAAACGTAAGTATATGCAACATGCACCTCAGGCTTCGGCTCTGATCTCTGAGACAAAGCCGGTGCATCAGCAAGAGTAGCATCAGCAATGCTTACTTACATGCGTATCGTGATGATATGCGTGCGTGTGCATTCAATCCATTCCAATGTGGCCAGAACATGAACCGAGCTGGAAAATGTGTATATCGTGCTAGTGTACCGCTTTACAACAAGAAAAGTATGGATAGCAGAGCCGGCCATATGATTCCCATGTCATTTTTTTAAACCAAGAAAAAAATCAAAACAAAACTGTCATCCAGTGTTCTTTTTGCTCAAGTCTTCCTAGCTAACTGACAACCGGTATTGAATTGATTAGTTTTGCATTAATTGTTCGTCATATATCTAGTCACATTACTTGTTAATACTCAGTCATTCAGGTTGAAGAAATGATCGCAAAGATCAAGTGAAATAGGTCTCAATTAGACTGTAAACAGTACAATATCATTGTAGATAAAATAATCCAGTTGACAGTGATACATATACAGGTTACTGATATTATCAGGGTACGTTATTCAGTATGAAGTTTGTAACGATGAAGGAGCCTCTGTGGGTTCTACTGCTTAATGCGGCCGTGGTTGCATCGCTGATCCTCTTGTTTGGAAGTGAGGTGGAAGGGAAAAATGGTGGTGGAATCGATGACGGTGTTGACAAGAAAGCAGTGTTGACGAGACCACTGAATCAAGGGATTTATCAATTTAGTGACGATGGATTTGTTCGTAAGTTTCAAATATACATTCATAATAATGAGGTTGTAAGTGGGAACGTTTGGTTATAAAGTATATTACTAATTGAATATGCTATATTTAATGTTATTTTTTAGCCAAGGCACCACTCAAGAGGCTTCGCAGTGTTCATTCGGAAATGATCAATACTTTGCGGACTGTTAGTGACTCATCAAAACTATTGCGTTATTTGATCAGCATTGGGAATACTGTGCAAGAGGTACGATATTGCTATTCACTCAAGTTTACTTCTTCAGCTGATACTTTAGTTTTAATTAGGATGACGATTAGTATGGTATTTTAATGTCTTTTGACAGGATGTCCAAACGCTGAGACAGAAGCTGGAAGGTGCTAACATAGCTGATGGAAAGGACGTTGACAAGAAGTCGTTGAAGGCAGATGGTACACCTACAACACAAGGGAATAACTAAATATTGTGGATATTTACAATTTATAACTGCTTTAATTTTCATTACAGCCTTCGTATTTTTGGCTGGCCATGCTTCCCTCATCAGTCACTTGGTAATGTATTTTCCGGACATAATGACCAGACTGTTCAAGAAGAATCCTGAGTTCGAGACAAATGCCAAATGGATCATTCGCTTCACTGCAGACGCCAAACTCGTGAATGAGGAAAAAACTGCGGAGATTCTTAATCTGGTAAATTTCTATTTGTTTCCACTGCCAACTATATTGCTATTCCAACGAGAGTTCAGTTTGTTCACTAATCAGTTTTACAACTTATTTCAAAGGCTCAACAAGAACTGGAAATGATTCCTAGAGATGCCGACTTTCAAAACCCGTACAGGCTCGAAAACTTACTGAAGCAGGACAGTCCTTCTCCCACCACAACGACTACGAAAAAGCCTCGAAAGAAACTTCAAAGAGGGCCACGACTAACTGCTGGGGAGTTATAGAGATAACATTTTCCTACTCTCAATGAAACAGAAACTCGGGTTTAGCAACGTTAAATAATATACTCTCTCAATATTTTGAAAAGTCTGTTTGAAATGTTGTTATTCAAAAAAATCAAATGCAATGGGGTAACGCATGTGGTATTATCATTTATTATTTTGTTGAACAATGTCTAATTATGCAGCTTTAACTAGTTATATCATTTATAACTTTTTATTGATATTATAAACATATTAATTTAACTCTTCTGAAATCTCAAACTCAATCATTGTGAATTAGAAGTACACATTTTTATCTTGTAGCATCTTCCCATTTCTTTTGTACGAATAAAAGGTGTTCATCCATTTTTACAGTTCAAACTTTTGAATTTATCATTTATTTGCATTGAAACACATCAAAAAACCTATGAATTTTGCTCAATTAAGCAATCCCATTTAAATGACCCGCCGCGTCCTTGAACTTATCTTTATGATTTCAAGAATGCAAATCCCAGATAATTCTAATGATCCGATATTCATGTTGGCGGAGTCCGGTGGAAAAACAATACTCTACGGAGTTTTGATTGGTTGACACAGTGAATGTGCTTTGTTTAGTTCTCTTTTGTCAGCTTACTGCTTCCTCGCTACTCATTCTCAGGCTGACAAAAGGAATTGAGGAGAAGAGCGTCTTGAATTTTGTTTTCTCATTTCATTTCTCATTCAATGCTAATTTGTTAGAGTTTTGCATATTTCTATTTACCTTTTATTAAGAAGCAGCCTCATGATTGCTGCTTGGGTTGTTTGTATTCGTTAACCCAGCTCGGCTTTCAATTCTAAACATCATTTTTGTAAGTTAAACGAGTTATGCAAACGAATTTCCTGGGTTGGTACACCAAGACGATACTGTTGTTTCGGTTGCTTTGTTATTGTTCCATTCACAAATCCTATCCATGTGAAGAAATAGAGGGAGAACACCAGTTGCTCTAAAGGTTCTCAGTGACATGAAGCCTCCTCCAGTTTTTAACCGTTTATTTTTATTATTGTAAAGTTACCCGTGTACATAATTTTGTTGTAAAGTTTTTAGTGTTTTTATATCTTGATTTAATTTAGTGGTGAGGGAGGAGGTTGATATTTTAATTTAGTGACGAACAACAAACGACAACGTTGAACGTGAATCTATTTATGTGACAACCAAATATTAATCTGACTGACTGACGATGGCGGATAGGAGACGTTCCTTGGCAGCAAACAGAAATGATGGCACTGAGGACCCCGATCTAATTGACTTGAACTCTCCAGTAGTTGCTGTCCGTCGGAGGAAGTTATTTGATGAGAATGACGATGCTGCTGTGGAGGCTAATGAAGACGATGCCGAAGACAAAGAGACGAAAAACCATTTCAATGGCAAAAACAGTGAAGTGGTTTACGAGGCTTGTGGGAGCTATGTAAACACATACAGAAGGTAACTAAGTAACCATATTTAATAATTAAATACTTAATGTTAGAGAACGGTAGGGAAATGCTAAATGGTCGTTAGTCAATATTTTGTATATGGTATTATTATTACCCATTGCGTAATAAAAGCCTGAACCAAGAACAAATACATGGTCGGTAATGCTCGTAATAATGTAAGGAAAATTTACTTTAGCAGAACTCATCCTCCGAACAACATAATGTGCATATGGATGATAAACGTGTCTAAGAATTTCGTGAGCTGCAGATTAGCATAATAATGGGATATATGTATTTATGATATATTATGCGATGGATTGATGAGTAAGCATGCACGCACACTACAGTCGTAAATGTGTTCAGGGATCTATTGAGACAAAGCTCTCCTGAAAGAAAACATGATGATGATGATGACGATGATGAGGTAAAGTTAGCGAGCAAAATTGATTCTTTTGATAATTGTTTAAGTTTCACTTTTTTACATGGACGTTCTGTTCTTCTTAGCCACACCATCAATTATGCTTCCTTTCTGTTCCTTCATAAACGTGCTTAGCGTCGTCATAAAATGTATTTTGGGACCGCTTTTAGCTAAGACATTCAACATCACTCACATCAGTTTAGAGTAATTACAATGGTAGGCTTTTAGTAGGTCATGTGTACTTGCATTTTTTGTCATAGCACGGTTGCACTTGCCTGATGGGATGGACGCGTTTAGACGGTTTGTTTGAGTTGTCTAAAAGGAAAAGTGTGGTGAAGTGGTTAGGAATTCTGGAAAGGGAAGGAAGCTTGTTATTGTCGGTAAGAAAGTAAACACTTGTTAATTTGCTATTTGCTCAGTGCTACTCTATCAATATTGCTTCATCAAAATTATTATTCCCCATTATTTTCCTCACAATGCAGAGCTACTCAATAATATCCTGATTGTGACAAGAAACTTGAGAAGTTAACATGCATCAAGTAAGGAAGGAGCAAAACGCTTAGGTTGAGGATTACCCTGAGGGGAAACTAAAATTTGGATTCATCCTTCCTTCATTCGTTACCGTGTTATTGATGAAGAGATGATGATGATGTGATGAATATCAAATCATAACATGATAGACAGCAAAACAGTGAGTTTCATAAAGTATGTATTTATGCAGCAATATATAGTTTTGAGAAGAAACGTTCAACGTAAATATTTTTTGCAGTGATTGCGATTTGTATTGTAGACAGAAAACTTCCAGTTATGAGTTTACCTTGCCAGAGTCAGTTACACTATCATCATAATATTATCATATCATATCACATCATCAGCATCCATCATATCGCACGGGATGGTTTTCATATCATCAGCAGCAGCACCACAGTTATTTACATGATGTGGGCTAGAACAGAACATCACCATCACCATGATCAGTTGCATTAAGGTTATGTGAACAAATGGGAAGAAGCTGCCGACAACGAGTTTTATTTAACTTTTCAGGGTTACTCACATTTTCCTTTTGCTTACATGCATTTATTCTGATTTTTGTGCATGCCTTCATTTCATTTCATTCTGTAATCGTAATCATTTCACATTGACACAGTCAGCGGTATACCGTAGCGCAACTCAGTTAACTCGATCAGTCAATCATAATGATCATGATCATCGTATGAGAGGAAATGTGTGTTTGTAGACTTGTGTTTGTGTATGTGTAAATGTGGTGGTTCTGATCGGCAACGGATTGGTGTGTAATCAGTCGCATACGTTTGCGGTTTTTTAACTCTGCTATCATCATCACATCACCTTCTCTTGTGTATAGATTGGTATCGATTTTAATTTTTTGAGGTGTGATCATGACGATGACGAACCTGGAAAATATTTTGTTTGACTATTTATCGTCGACAGCATCATCATGCAAGCTAATGTTATTATTAGCAAGATAAAAGGTTTGCTTTAGGCAGTGTTCTGTTGTGAGCTGTGTTTGTAATGGGGTTTAATGAAATTTCAAGCAAACTTGAGTGGATGTAGGTGTAAGGATGATTATGTGCCGTGTGGTGCTCATTTTATGACTGTAATGCTGACTTATCTTTTGATATTCATGTGGATTCAGGTCCCCGATCATGAGTAGCTCCATGATGGAAGACGCTCATGGTGCTGACGGGGAGATCTTGACGGGCAGTGTTTGGCCGAGGAGCTCCTCATTTTTGGATATTTCACATATTTCAAATATTTCATTGGAAGCGCTTGCTGGAAACTCCAACAGTGAACTAGAAGAGAACGGGTAACGAACCTCATTCTCAAATAGCTGAGCTGAGTAAAATGTGATGTGTAGTGAGTTTTAAGCTTCAGATTGAAAGGAATCTGCTGTCTACTGTTTGTGCAGGCAACCGGACTTGGCAGCGGAAATCTCCGATTTAAATCTCAGACTCTCGAAGCAGGGTGAGGACAACGCTTCACTCAAAAACCGACTCATTGAAGCGCAAGAGGATTACTTTAATGTTTTGGTAAAATAAAAACAAACATATCTACACGCTTTCAGGATTAACCCACGTATCATCATCAAACGGATGTGTATATACATGCATTTTTTAAACAGCAAAATCAACGTGACGAACTGGACAAGAAGAGTTTAGAGTTGAAAGGAATGAATGAGAGGGTAAAAAGGCTGGAACGGGAGTTGAATGATAAAAACCAGCAAGTCTCCAGTCTGGAAGATAGGAACACTGTGTTGTACAACAGAATCACTCGGCTGGAGAATGAATGCTCATCGTACCAAAAAGAGAGAAAAGAGCTTTATCTCGAGGTACCCCTTTAAAACAGGACTGAAATTGAAAAATTATGTAATGGCTACCTCCAAATCTTTGCTAGCATCACGCTCACGTTTTGTAATTGATGTTGGCAGATTGAAGAATTGAAAGGGGAGAGCAAAAAGAGCCTAAAATTACTCACCAAAAAGGAGGAAGAGATGTGTAAAATACAGGTTGCAGCTATGTCGGCAGAAGAGCTATGGAGTGAGAAAGTGAAATGGCTGAATGAGCAAGTAGAGCCTCTCAGGCAGACGGTTGACGAGTTGTCACAAAGAATCGAGGTAAATACATGATTTACTAACTAACTGACCGTTCAATCAAAATGTTTTCTCGATGTTAATCCCATTTTCCCTAATTACATTTTCAGGAGCTGCAATTAGAAAAATTAGACCTTGAAAGTCAAAACAAGCGTGAACGTGGCATCGACCATTATCCATCTCCTGCCCTGTGCCAACTTCGTGAACTGTCTCATCTAGAAAGTTTTGACGTAGTAAGACCAACCATGCTAACTGTCTATTTCAATTTGTAATTTGAAACGACACATTTGCCTTCTGAATTGCTTAGTTAGACACGTCATTTTAATGACTATTTCCCCCCATTTTTTCAGATGGATGTATCCTCAGATGACATTGAGACAGAACTTCTCGTTGCGGAAGTAAGAACTGAATTTACATGCATGCCGAACTACGAACTACATTTATTTGACAAGTTTTTTTTTGCAAGTTGTTTAAAAGTGGTATCTTCTTTTGACCAATCCACCAGGGGCGTTTCCCACCGGATGAGCAGGAAAAGCTAACACTGCGCTTCGATGTAGCAATCCAATGCGGCAACCTCGACCAGTATAAGGTATGTCGGTGATGAGGAGAGAGCAGCGAAGCGATTTGCGTCAGTTGGCTTCTCGCTCTTTTTCACATTTCCTAACAGCGTACACGGATGGAACTGATCGGATGTATCACTTTTCAGTTTACCCTTTTCTCCTGTCGTTCTATAGATTCTGGAGCAGGATGTGAATGATCTCTACGCTCTCTTGACTGAAATTTCAGAGATGCTTTACTCAATCCGTCACATGACACTTGCCAGGTTAGAAGAAAGTTGGATTTGTTTTATTGCTTTTACGTTTTCCGTGTGCATTAGTGAGGTGTGCAAGATGTAGGGCAAAGCGCACTCCAATATTCGCTAAAAGCACCTATCATTCTCCTCATTTCCTCTTCCTTTGTCTTTCCATTTACTTCATGAAATCTTTATCCGATACGAAATGAAAGTCCTTGAGATTGCGGACTGGACGTGGCAGTAAAAGCGGCTTTTGTGTGTTTGTGTTGACTCTTAATATCGGCGTGATTACAGAGAAGAAGAAGAGGTATTAGTGGGCCAAGTAATATTGCTCTCCAGCGAAGCTAAGCTTGTTTTGCTTTGCTCTCTTCTCTCAGCCACATCTCACGTCACTTTGAGAGAGAAGAATAAGATTTTTTTCTTCTTAAATTGGCTCATATATAAGTTTGCTCCTCTTTTTCTTCCTCATCTTTCTCGCCGTTGTGTTGTATTGTTGGATAAGAAATATTACATTTCTTCAAGTATACACAATACACACAATCATGAAGTCTGCATGAGTGGCGAGCGAGAGATTGCATTCATATAATATGCATGCAGAGCTTGAATGTATGTACACGTTGGAGAAGAGCATTGAGCATTCCATTACTTTTATTATCATGATCGTTTTTCTGTTGTTTCCTTCGAAGAAGAGAGAGAGAGAGAGAGTGCGTTTAGAGTTAGTAGACTTGCGCCCGTTCCTTCCGTGTTTGCCGAGAGACTTTTCGTTCGTTCGCCGGTAGCATCCTCCGAAAAAGTTGTATCTTTCCCACTGACTTTTCCTTCCTTTTTCAGTCGCTTTTGCTCTGCTAAAGCACATCTCTCTCTCCCTACCGTTTGACTCGCTTGTCCCGGTCGTCTATATGCTGACGGGAATGGCAGGGCAAATAGAACAGTCATAACTGATCTTCTGTCCTTGCTCCATCCAAGTTGTCCATTCGTCGTTCTTCTCTCTCTCTCACTTACTCGACAAGGTTGACTTGCTGCTGCACTTTTGCTTATCTTAAACGTGTTGTTGTTGACATGTTATTGTTATGGCCAATCCTTGTGCGATGACCAGTGACCGTCATGTTGTTTTTCTTGATAAAACTTAATGTCAGGGTGTCTCTCCACGATCTTAACTTCTTCGCATTTGGACGAACTGTGTTGACAGTGACGAACTCATACTGATTGTGATTGTGATTACCGTTACGCCAGCCTACGTCACCAGTATGTGTAGTGGCGTCCATTGAAAGTCAGCTTTGCTCTATACTACTAACTCTTCACATACATTCTTAAGTCGTTGATCTTCCAACGATTGTGGTTTTGGAGATGGGAAACTGTCTGAAATCTGTGAGGTAAGTCAAGTCTCCAAGCGTCTTTGGAGAAAATATGTTTTTTGATTGACAACAAACTTTTACTTTTTTATTGAGTGAACGAAACACGTAAGTAGCATGTAAGAGTAGCAGTAGGTAGCGGCTTTTTTTTTTCTCGTTTCGTGTCAC
Organism: Orchesella bifasciata; assembly: GCA_034697805.1. Classification (NCBI taxonomy): domain Eukaryota; kingdom Metazoa; phylum Arthropoda; class Collembola; order Entomobryomorpha; family Orchesellidae; genus Orchesella; species Orchesella bifasciata. The sequence continues at coordinate 55,640 of JAQGAP010000138.1, forward strand.
GTTACCGTTTTTCTCCAGTTTTCATTCCCACGCTGACACGAGAGCGTAAAAAAAGGAGGATGACGCTTTTTTACAATACCCTTAGGACATTCCGTCAAACTCTTGAGAAATACATGAAGCCGTACTTATAATGCGCGCAAGCACTTTCTCGTTGTTTCGACTATTATGTCTATGTGCATTTGCCACTTATCCATTATGATATGATATACATAGAGGACGGAAGTGTGCGGCAAAAATGGAGGAAACTTTTGTGTTATACGAGGCCAGATCGATAATTTTGGTTCATGACTACTTGGCTTTATATACTTATAGTTTTTGGATGCTGCTGATCTGCAGCCTCTCTCTCCTTCATCTTGGGTGCTTATGTCCTTCCATACATACATACCTGCTGTGTATAAACGCTCGACAACCACCAACGTGGAAATATGTACATTTGTGCTGCTGACGTTGCTGCTTTCTCCAGAAAAAGTGTTTTTCTGTGAATGCACATGCATACATTTAATATGCATATCATGTTTCTTTTCAATCAGTAGTAGCTCCCTGTTAAAGGAGATGGGATGAAGTTTCTTGCTCCTATACTTATTCCACAAAACTGTGGTGAAAACCACTTTATCAAATCATTTTCATCCATTCTACTCTGCCACTTTGAGCCCCATCATCATCATATGCATCACTCACTCTGTTCGTCGTCAGGGAAGGAAATCTTTCTTCATCATTTTTACATTAATGTGCTTAATCATAGCGAACACGGTGGATTGCTCTTATTCTCATACAAATTAGGGAAAACTTTTCTTCAAAACTTTTTCCTACTCACTCATCTTTTTTTTCCTCTTCTACTCTAATAATAATTCATGTATTTACTTATGAATGTATGGGTAATAACCATAACAAAGATGATTAAACAAGGCAAAACTATGTTTAATAAGGTTTTATTTTTGGTGCGAAAACACGTAATGTAATTTCAACTAATTTTATTATCACGTCTCAGCTCTACCATGTCATGTTGGCAAGTAGTAGAGGAAAGTTTAGCAAAGTTTTAAAAGTACGTCTTATTTTTGCGGAGGAGTAAACTCATACGCAACTCTTGGCATGAAAAATGACAGAGAAAATGTTTGTGAGGAGCTGAGTTGAATGGGACTCTGCCCGGATTCTTTCTAGAAAAGGGAAACTCTGCAGTGCTTCAAAGATGCGGTATTGTTTCACATTTTTTCTTAGTCTTGGGTTGAAGGAGGAAATAAAGAGTAATGCTGATTTTGTTTGACAATTGTCCATTACGTAGGAAACATTAATGGCTACGAGCTTTCGGGAGACGAAGTCACGATGATGTTGAATGAATGACTGAAATTCTCTAGCGAAATTGGCCTTTTTCTTTTCCTTTTTAATAAAGGATTCCACTGTTGTTACCACACCATGCACGTTCCTCAACAGCCTTCTTTTGTTTTGGATTTGGGAAGCCTTTAAAAAAACAACGCGATGATGAGAATATGATGATGATCTGGTTAGAGTAGCTGTGGCTGTATGTATAGTGAGTACTCGTGTAATGGTTTCCAGTAAAACTGGTGCGGTGTTGTTTCTCCTTTTCTTCTGGACTCTTTCAATTCTTGGCACTTTTTACTGCCGTCACTAACTCATTCTTCCAGATGAAATCCTGCTACATACGTTACGCTCATGTAAGCTACAACTACAACTTACTATCATTGCACTCAACATCTTTTCCTCCAACGATGAAAAACTAACTTTTCGACAAGATGGTACACAACGGGAAATGTGTCTTGGAGCGTATGCTTGCTCAAGGAATTTAGAAACCATATGGAAAGTCCATTGACATGAATGGCCGGTTTTTCTATCTCTTTTTGTCTTGTTCATACTCTCCATGAAACAGTTTACTACGCATCACTTCAAAGTATTCAAGATAACAAAGGAAAGAGAGAGTGTGTGTGAGCTAGGGAGAAGAGGAGTAGTAGCGGAATGCCCAAGAAAGTCTTACATTTTTTCCATGAAAGAAAAGGATTTATCTTAATATGTTGGTAAAAGTGCAAAGCATGTCATTTATGAAAATTCACCGTTCCATTCCACTCATTCATTTACCTACTATCGACTCTCTTCCTTCAGTGAAGCCGGCTGGCGTTCAGAGTTTAAAAATTTTTACTCAAGGATGTATGAACAAGCCTTTTGTTTTTACTACTTTGTTTTTTCTTGTAAACTCACTTCACTTTTACTGTTTCGACCCTCTTCTTTTTAAACCACCATCAGAATCCGCAAAGAAGCTCACTCCATATCTTCCTAAATGTGTAGACTTTAGCACCACAAGGGTGACGCATGATGTGATGTGATTTTCCTACTTTGTCTTTAATTGGCTTGAGGCTTTACCATCCCGTGAAATCATTTTATTGCTTTCAGTTCTCCCTCTCGCTTCGTGTGTCATCCCCAATGAAGATGACAGGGAAGATATGCTTTTAAGCTATAATTATTTCATTCTCATTTGTAACCAGCTGAAAAGAAGGGAGTTGTATCGGCCATGTTTGAGTATGGTTATTTGTGTAAATGAGTTAATGAATGGGTGCACTGTGTGTGCTTTTATTGGCTTCTTTTTTCGTGATGGTTGGTGTGGTTTGGTCGGGTGTGTGTGTGAAATGCAAACTAATTTTTAACAAGACTTGTCAACTTGCTCATACCGTGCTGCTAACATATTGAAGTTGACTTAACCCTTTTGTGGAAGGCTCTGCTCATTTATAAGCACTGAGCCATGGATGGTGGCATGGCATCCATCTGGAGAGGAATGCACTTTTACCGATACCAAAATGTTGGGGGAAAAGAGATAGGGAGAGAGAGAGAGGTAGATTGATGGTTGCTTGGATTTGGGATAAATGCATGTTATGTATACATCATGCTCATCATCCTGATATGTTATAGCACGTGAGCGTTTATGTCATATTTTAGGAGATGGGCTCTGGTAAAAGAGAGAAAGGTAATTATGATATGTGTGTATATTTGTTGAGTACAGCATAATAGACACACGGTTTCCCCACGATGATAGAATGAGGAAGAAATCGTGGACATGAGAAGGGAAAAGGGAGGAGGTGACCATAAATTATTTTCATGTGAATAGAAAATGACATGAAATATGCATCATTCATATCATTTTTTCTTCCAATTCTATTAATATGTTACCTCAAATCGTGTTATGACTTGTGTCTAACTAACTTAAGTAAGTATGGCGCATAATTTTACACTCCACTTTCCTCCCCATGTGTTGTATTACACAGAGATGGAAGTAAAGTGTGCATCTAATGTCTATTACATGATGAGAAGATAAAATGAGATGATAGCACAAGAGCCGAGCAGACAAATGAAATTCTCAAGGGAGGCACACATTTTTATAGCAGAGAATATTTCAAACGTTACATTTTTAGTGTGATGAGATGAGATGCGAGGAGTAGAGGAGCATTATATTCCACGCTTGGATTACTCTTTGTTAATGCTCCTCTGCTTCTGCCTCTGCTTTTTCATTTCCAGTTGAAAGGTCGGCAAAGGAAAACAAGGGAGATTAGTACAGAACAGAAAAAAGAGTTTTTGACAGTGTCGGTAGATTGGATGGTGATGGTTATACGACATGATGATATGTTGATGTGACGTGATGTGATGACATGACATTTTTGGCATTGGATGATCCCTGTCTTGCTAACTCTTCATTTCATTGTCGTATTACTTTTTATGGATGGTTTATGAGCACCAAAATATGTTGTTTAGCGTCTGAACATGAGTGAATGGATGAAGATGTGATGATGATATGATGACATGTTCTTGGTTTATCTTTCATTTGCATATTCGTGTGCAGTCATCCGCTCACTCACGATGAATTAGTAAACAAACGGTTTTCCTCTGAGAGAGTGAAAGAGTAAAGTAAGTGGTGTTAGTGGTGTGTTATATTTCATCTCTCTCTCTCTCTTTGCATGCACTTTTATGAGCGATATACCTATAATAATGTACAAATGATATGCTGAAGAAAAAGCAAGGAAGCTTGTTTACACACTAAAGTGGTCGTGGCTTTGATGCAAAATTAGGAGGAATACAGGAAACAGAGCTTCTCCGTCTCAAGATGTGGATTGAATTGCTTTATCTTTATTCTCCTTAGTAGAGTAAATGTTCCAAGGATGGTTGCGAATATAGTTATAATTTTTTGATGATGGAGTATTGTTTTCTTTGGGGTAAGCACTTCAAAATTGTATATAGGGCAAATGAAATCTTGTTGTGGCTTTTCATGAGCAACATGAGCCCACGCGCTTTTCCTTCTAGAATGAACGTGTGTGAGATAGAGTTGTTTTGAATATAACGGGAAATTGAAAAGAAAGTGGAGCATGGAAGAATCTAAACTTCTATGCCTCCGATTAAAACATGAATACCTGATTGTTTCTCAGATGCAAGGGCAGGAGAGGACGGAAACGTTGAAATTTGCATGCATTGCATGAATATAAATCAAGACAAAATATTTGCTTGCTTAAGTGATTCTTAATCATATCTTAAGAGAAATGCCACATGTATACAATATACAGTCGAAAAAAAATGTGTTTGGTTTATATTTGAATGTTTACAGTTCTTCGACAGGAAATGATGATGAATTATGTAAAGTGGACCAGATACCAAATGGTTCTGGTGGTGGAAGTGGTGAGCCGATTACCAAAGGCAAGAAGAAGAAGAACAAGGGGGAACAAGTAAACGATGCTCAACTAGAGTCTGGTGCTACTCCTTCAACTGGGAATAAAGAGTCGGATCAGCTCTCCGAGTCAAATGCCACTGCGGTTGTGAGACAAATAAATCAGGAACTTGCCGAATTTCGGGAGCAGCTCAAAAAGAGTCAAGAGCTCTTTTCCGTTCTGGTAAGAAAGATCACAAACCATTTTACCCCTTTTCCTTCTCTCTCTCGCTCTCTTTCTGTTTATTTGGTCACATTAAAAATTGATGGAAGTGCAAAAGTGGGTTATCACTTGAACTATTTTTAAAGTGGCTCTTGCTCTAATATTTTTATCCTCTCCTTTCTCGATTCAGCGTTTCAACTCAACTCAGAGTATATCATTGACAAAGTCATGTCCCGGACTGACAGTTGATCCAAATGAAGCGCTCAGTAAGTCCTCCTCATCGAATCACAATAACAAGTCGGTGTCTTGTGGGACGCAGACTGACTCACCTGTGATAGAGACTCCAGTCCTCGCTCAAAAACTGGCCCTTCGCTCAGCCTCCACCTGTGCCGCTACTCAGCTCAGCCATCACGATCACCATCATCACCACCTCAACCTCATGATGAGTGGAGGTGGTCTTCCAGACTTCATGACTAATGATTCCATGGACAATCCCAGCTTTGACAAGCTGAGTGATGACGGCAGGTGAGTGCTTCTTTCCCTTTTTACTTTCTCGACTACAATCAAAGGAGAATCCTATTCCCCAAGCAATTTTCTCCTTTTCCACGGGATTTTTTTTACTTTACTACCTGCCCATCCACATGTGAATACAGACATATGATCTTAATCACCTAACATATACTAGTCTCCATATAGGGACGATGTATGCTTACAAATGTGGATGAATGTGAAGTAGAAGCTCTCTCTCTGTTCTTGTGTAGCATCATATAAGCATGTACGGACGCCACAAGGGTAAAATGAATGAGCACACCGTTTATCACCTTAATCTCAGTCATCATCATCATCATCGCTGCTAGTCAACAACATAACATGAGGATCCTCTCTCACTTGACTCGGCTGAGCAAAGCACTCACTTGCTCACGAAACGGGTTTAGTTATTCATAAGCAGTTGGTTAGGATGGCGTTGGCACACACAATAGAAACTTACAAAGTGCAATGCAATATACATATTTACAAGGCCATCATCGTATTCCAATCTCCTTACTTGTAATAAGGTTTGATTCATTGGAATAAGACATGTAGTAAATCGGTGATTCTCAGGGTGTATGTGGTAAGAGACGGCTCTCC